>NDGM011223659.1:814-20673 GCA_002564305.1 Octomys mimax
GAAGAAGAAGAAGAAGAAGAAGAAGAAGAAGAAGAAGAAGAAGAAGAAGAAGAAGAATCTCTGCTTCAGTTTATACAACAAAAATTCGTAAGTTTCCTTTCTATGTAGAGCCCAAGACTGAAGCTGCCTAGGACCTTGACCTTGAATGTCCCTGGCTGAATACATACAGCTTGATAAATCAGGGTTTCTACTGAACATCTTGAGAAGTTTTATGACTTTAGAATCATGACTAATATTAATAATTTTCAATTAGATACAAAGATATTTTAATAATATTCAGTACTCTGGCTTATTAATAGGTTCTACATTTTTAAAGTGTTCAAAATTTTATGTGAAAAACTTTGATAACTGTTCTTCAGAAGAAAGCACTAAAATCCAGCATAGTTATAAAAACGTGTTGAAATATAAAAGGAAAAATTTCAAGTCCAAATTAGAATTTTTCACTTGGAATCTTTACTTTAAGGGTTATAACTAAGTATTTTCATAATTGATTTTATATGTTCAAAATATGTGATAAGAGTTGTAGAGCATTTCAACCAAAAAACAGAACATTAACATAACTCTCATTAAAACAAAACATTTTTTTCCCTTGGGTTAAGCCTAATCTCACTAATACAAGTTTTACTTATAGACATTTAGAATATTATGAACTACAAGTCAGAATCAATATTTTAATCCAATCATTACAGTGTATTAGGTCAACAAGGAGGAGAAGTATATTGGCCTGCTACAAGGTCACATGTCTGTAGTAATTCATTTCATGAATATTTTGAGGTTATGTATGAGGGTAAGCTAAGTTACAGTAACAAATATATAAATATACCACTAATAACACATTAAAGACACAAGCAAGACATTTCTCTAAAACAGCACAATATTGGTGAAAAATAGATCTGTGGATCAATGAAATGGAACAGAGGTTGCAGAAAGAACTCTAGGCACACTCAGCTGTTCAATCTTTGGCAAAGTGGCTAACCACATAATGCTGGAAGAAAGATAACCTCTTAAACAAATGGTGCTGGGAAAAGTAGCTATCCACATGCCGAAGGTCGCCTCTAGACCCACATCTCTCACTGTGTGCTAAAGAGAGCCCTACAGAATGGGAAAAATGCTTTCCAGCTATTCTTCCAACACAAAACTCATACCTAGATTATGTAAAGAACTCAAAATAGACTCCCTAACACAGAAGTTCAATAAAGAAATAAGCAGCTGAAATGAATAAGCACTTCTCAGAAGAAGCACAAATGGACAATAAATATATAAAAAAAAAGGTTCAGCATCTCTGTCCATAAGAGAAATGTAAATTAAACCACACAAAGAGATTCCACCTTGCACCAGAAAGAGTGGCTATTATTAAGAAATCAAATAACAAACTCTAGGGAGGCCATGGCACAGAAGAAATCCTTCTATACTTTTAGCAGTATAATGCAACTGTGTGGAAATCATTATGGAGAGAGATTTTTCTAAAAGGTAAAAGCAGAAATTCTATTTGCTCCAGCTATTCCCCTTCAGGTGCCTTCATGCATGAGTAATGACATCGTATCACAGTGATACCTGCCTACTCGTGTTCACACCAGCACAGTCACAGTAGCTACATCTTGCAAGCAGCCTGTATGTCCATGAACACTTGAATGGATAAAGAAAATCTGGTGTTTATTCACAATGGAGCTATGCTCTGCTGTAAAGAAAGACAAATGAGTCATTTGTAGGAAAATGGTTGTACCTTGAGAAGATAATGCTAAGGGAAATATATCAGATACACAAGCTTAAATATTGCATGTTTTTACATAAAAACTCAAAATATAAGTAAAGAGAAAAATAAAAACTAAATAAGAGGAAGAAGAGAGATAGAGAGATAGTTGCAAATGGGATGGCCTCCAAGAGATGGAGGGAGGGATGAGAAAGGGAAGAAGAATGGAAATGAGAAAGAATTAAGGTGTGTTATGCACATGTGCCAACACTCCACAAGGACTGTGATCATTATGCACTACAAATATGCATTAATAAATTTTTAAAAGTTCATATATTAAGATTTAATAGTCCATGGCAAGTATTACAGTTCAGTGAGAAAAGCCATGTTCATGTGTAGAGAGGACGGGGTGAAGGGCTCTAGTCCGAACAGTCACTTAGAACCCCACACTAATAGTAACTCTTACACCATCAGCACTCGGCTTCCCAGGTCACATGGGTCCTGTCGAGGTGACATGCAGAGCAGGCTGCACATGGCCCAAGTTACAGGCCAGTCCAGAAGATAGTACATATCACCCTGTTCATGCTACTTTGACTTCATGTTACTTTGACTGCAACTTAGTTTTATGACCACATCTGATGTAAATAAAGTTAGGGATGATGGGAGATCCTTCTGTTCAGCTGAAAAACTGTGCACAAGGTTTTGGCAGATAGCTGGTAACTTTTGCCATGTTACCCAAAGCATACTAAGAAGTCTCATATATAGGTTTGCTTCCTTGATATTAAAGGATTCTAAATATTTTCAGACACTACTTAGCTTCCTCATTAGCAAGGTCAGATCCTATGTTTTAGAAAGCTATACAACATGGCTTAAGCAGAGAGCAGTCTTTTAGCTGTCTTCTACACATGCACAGATATATATGCACACGTTCTGCCTCTCTCACTCTGTCTTTCTCTTTCCCTCTCTCTCTCTGTCTCTGTCTCTCAGAATTCTCTGTCTCTCTGTCTCTGTCTTTCTGTCTCTGTCTCTGTCCATCTGTCTGTCTGTCTGTCTGTCTCTCTGCCTCATTCTCTATCACACACACAGAAGGGTAAAGAGAATTATTCACTGCTTATGAGAACAAGCAAAAAGAGAAAATTAAGAAGAAAGTTTTCTGACCCTCAGTACTGGCTTTCTCTTGAACAGCAAGCTCTGCGGTATAAGACCAAGCAAAGACTAAGAGGCAGGAAATGGTTGTCTGACCTAGAGGCTGCAGAACGTTGCAGCAGAATGGAGTAGCCCATGGCTTGATCACTTTTGCTGTAAGGAGAGTGGCCATGACTCAGATCACTTTGCCCATAAAGAGAACAAGATGCCTTCTGCTGCTATTAGTGACCAAAGAACAGGAAGCGCAAAATTCCTATGGGAATTAGGAACCCAGAGCATAGGAAACAAGCAAGAGCATTTGTGTCTTCCGCTGCCAAAACCTCCCTGTCCAAAAAAGCACAAAGATTTGTGACTAAGCTACTAGATTCTTTTCAATCATTAACAATCTAATCTTGACTTATTTTTCAAGAATCCTTAAATGCTTTGAAGAACTTCCCTTCAATTTCACTCTCTTCTGCAAATGAGGAAGTACTATGCCACATTTGGATGAGTCTCCCGGTTCCCCCTTTTAAATCCACTCTGACCAACTTCTCTGGATTCTTTTTCATGATAATAACAACCCATTCTTAAAGTCCCAAGCCCCATGACTCCCAGAACACTGTTCTCCTGCATTTTGTACTTTACCTTTTAAATAGATAGCACACTTAATATTGATCTGTTAGATACCTGGCTTCCACTATTAAATTTTAAATATCATGAAGAAAAGGACTACAATATGCATAGTTCATTGCTCATGGCACAGCAAGCCTTTGGCTACAGGAGGTGTGAATCAATGGTTAAAGAATGAAAAGAAGTTATTATATCTGTTCCAACACATAGTGTATATTATGAAGTCACTACCATAAGTCAGTGACATATATAAATAACTTTTAAAGATCTTGCATTCCTACACTAATTTCAGAAAATCGTCTGCATTTAGAATATAAGAGGTGCTGCTTCATTCTAAAACATAATGCTGGCTTGGAAGATTACTCAGCAGTCTAAGAGCCTCCTAGCAAATGCAAGGACCCGAGTTCGATTCCCAGTACAACATACCTTGCCGCGCCATGCAGGCCACTGAAATCTGGCATGGTGATGCATACCTGTAATCCCAGTACAGGGGAGGCTGAGACAGAAGGATCACTATGAGTGATCCTTGCATAGTAAGACCTTGTACCAAATAATTAATTAACTAATTAATATTAACTAATTAATTAATTAAATGATTAAAACATAATGCACCTTATATTGCTTATTTCATCTGTGCCAAGTACAATATACAAAAGAAGTCAAGGTCATGGAGCACACATAAGTGAGCAATTTTACACATTGTAGTGTAAATCTTCCAGATTGTTTTGCTAGTACATGCTTTAACCATAAATGAGTACAACATACAAAAGGATCACTTCAGTTAGTTCACCACCATAAGGAAAAATACTAATTTAAAACAGAGACTCCACCTCTTGGTCAGTGGATCCTGATGTATCAAAAAGTTCACAAAGTTGCAAAGTTAAATTGTTAAGAAAGTGGAATTTTCCAGTTTCACAGAGGTAACTGATACAACGTAGTGGGTGAGATTATATCTTGGAGCCACATCTGGGGGTCCAAAGCTCAGTTCCATTACTTATGTGACTTTGATGGAGTTGGATCACCTCTCTGCCCCAGTTGCTCACTGGTAATAGGGTAGGGATAAAATAATATCTGTTGTATGTGCATCTATGTTTATTGTCCATTTTCTTCTTTATCCTCTTTCTCCTTTTTAAAATTTTGTTCTTACTGCTAATTTTTAAAAGTATTATATAGAAATACTATTGTTTGTTTTAGGAAGCATCTACAGAATGTAATTTCAGAAATTATGAAGTAAACTGGCCAGTGAAAGACAACAGCGTTATTGAGGTGTTAATTTCTCTGTATTTTGTTACTTTACAGCCTTGAGTAATGACCGATATTTATCGCAAAGCCTAACTCGACACTATGCATATCTACTTTTAAAGCTGCTATAACTACTGGTCATATGAACAATTAAAATTAAAAATTAGTACTATACATTTTATCAAGACTATATTCTACGGGGGCCTGCGAGATGGCTTGGTAGAATAAGCGCTTGCCTGATAAGTGCAAAGGTCTGAGTTCAATCTCTGGTTCCAGAAAAAAAAAAGACTATAATCTAAAGTTTTTAAATATAGTAATGTTTAAAAATACTAGTCATATTTTGCCTTTTGGATCATAATCAAATTAAGACAACTAAACACCAAGCAACTTTTTGTATTGCATTTCAAGTTTTCCTAATAAATTGTGGGCCTCTCTGTTTGAATCAAATATATAACTACTAATTGCAAAATGTAGTTTTCAATACATTTAAAACAAAGAATCCTTCTTAGGCACAAAGAGAAGCACACCAAGGATCCACATAAGAAAAGCAAATTTTATACATCACGAGTGACTTTATGTGCCAGATGCTACTTACAAATGGTAAAGCAATATGTTGTGACCCAAATGGGCCACTCTGGACAGCAGGAACAGCAGCGCGGCTCTGCTTTCTTCTGTGCTTTTATTCTGATGCCCATGCAGGCTACATCATTTGCCCAGATTGCAGCAAGATTACCCCTTATTTACAATTTGGTGTTGCTCTGGTCTATGAATATTTTAAATATTGCTTTAATGCTTTTGTAGAGTTTTTTCTATAATTCAAATATATTGCCTAAAATTTGTCTTTTGTAGTGTATCTAAAAATCAGCTCCAATATAAGTAAAACTTAGTCTTGACTTTTATTAGCTCACATGTAGTGTCATTGTGACTCTAAATTGTAGTGAGGCTAACCAGGTATAGTTATTCCACAGATATGTGATCATAATCATCCACTTAACTCGTTCTTTTTGTGGAAGAAATGTATGATCATCTATGCAACAGGGAAGGGAGAGCTGAGAGAGGCTTTATATTCCAAATATGGAAAGCATTTCTTTCTGAGACTCTAAAAACAGTAGAGATACCTGGCTTAATTGTGCATAAATAACATTGGAAAGCATAAAAAATATGTCAATATCACATTCTTTATGATTCATCAGCTCTTTTCAGATAGCACTGGCTGTGTCTTAAAGACAGAAGATTTTCTTACTGAATACCAATAACTGAATTTACAGTTCACAGCTCTGACTCTCTAATCTACAAGTTGGAACTAACCTCTCAGCACATAACTAAAATATTCATGAATTTCTTTTACCTGGGCAGACATAATCTAATATTGTGTTCAAAAAACCAATTTGCCACTTACTTGTTATTTCTTTGGGCAAGCACATTTTACAATTTCACACTCCCCAAACATATATAAATATATACACATAATGATGTTACATTTAGTGTAACATTTATCTCATGGGATTATATGAGGATTAAATAAGAAGTCTCACATGACTAGTAGGGGGTTAGTGTTTAATAACCACTAAGTATTATACTAGCAATATTTTAAAGAAGAAAAATATATTCATTTTTCTTAATAAGCATCCTTTACATAAAATTAATGTACCTTATTCTAAAGTAGTATTATTAAGATATCTCTTAATAATCTCTCTCTCTCTCTCTCTTTCTCTCTGTCTCTGTGTGTGTGTGTGTAGAGTGAGAGAGGGAAAGATAGATTATAGATATATATCAATATAGAAATATATAGGTTATATATAGATTTAGACACATTAAAGAAGACATAAAAATCAATATAGACAATAGAATTTCAGAAAAAAATTTAAAATTTCAAAAAGAAAGCAATTTATACATACTTTAGTAATTCTCAGTTTTAAACAAAATTTTTTTCAGTTTTTAAAATGTTAACTCTTCATTCTCAGTTAAAATAAACTTCATTTTAAAAAATTAGGCTGACTGATACTAAACAGTTTGGAATAACTAATAATTATGAGTCCATATTTGATAGGATTATCTTAAATTAATTACATTATAAGTAAACATACATGCACATTCTCAAATAGCATATATTAATAGAATATGAAGTTGTCAACGTTTTTGAAAAGGCAATCAAAATAACTGAGAAATAATTCTTTATGGCTGCCATCACCCAAATGCAGAAATATGCTAGAGCATCGTGTGCATACTCCATGGCTTAATGAGCAACCTCATCTGCATTCAGCGTTTTTCAACCGCTGTGCTTAGAATGATTGAAGTAACTCTAAAACTATCTTTCCTGCAAACACAATATATCTCCGTTAATTCTGAGAGCTATATGAAATGCAAATGTAATATGTTACCTGAGCAAAACATAAGCCCCTTAACTCGGATGTCTCTTCACAGCTTTACCTTTGAAATGCATTGCAAATTGCAAATCAGAAAAGTGTGTGAAATCTTTTTACAGCGGAAGTTCACAAAATCCAGCAGTTATTAAAATGAGATAAAGTTAAACACGAAAAGGTGCACAATAAACTAAATAAGACTTTTTCTTCTAAATCCATGTTTCAACGACAGTGATAAAGGTGAATAATTTTTAGCCCCTTTTTACAGCATTTTTACTTTAGCTCATTCGTACATGTATATAGTGTACAATGTTTACCTTCCTTGTAGGAACTTCGCACATATGCAGAACACCTCGCAATTCCTTCTGTTTATCCCTTATCCTTTCCCTTCCTTCAGCCTCCCTCCACCTTCCTTTTTCTTAACCTTTTTCTTCTCCCATGTGCCACATCCCAGCCTCTCTCTCTGCAAGAATGTGTTACAGTCTTTATAGGTCATTGGAAAAAGGGATAAATTATTAAAGCAAGTTTTATTGTACATGGTTGGTCTGTGCTTGGATCTATAGATGCTGATACAACCAGTAGGGATTCAGTCCTCGTGGCAAAGTGACTGTGTCTGATCCTTCTAAGCTGAGTAGGCTGAAGAGATCTATAAATACAAAACCAAAATAAAGCCAAGATCAAGTCATTAGAAAGTAGACATGAGCTGAAGAGACCTCTGCGTTAGCGAACGTTTGTCACTTCAGTCGATCTTTAGGCCTCAGCGTGCATGCACATGTACACGCACACAATCACCACAGCCACAGGATTGTTAGAAAATATGGCAATAAAATGCCATAAAACTTGGTAACTCCCCCAAAGTTGATCCAAAGGACATTGATGCTAAACGAATTCAGAAGTCAAAGAATTAAAAGGTATAAAAAGAAGATAAAAGAAGAAACAAACAAAAGCAGGTCAACAAGATACTCAGCAAGCTCAAAGATTATGTTGTCACACAGACAATGGGCACAACTGATAAAATGATCAGTGAGCTTAAAGGAACCATCCAATAAAAGGCTGGGTGAGCCAACCAAGTTAATATGACATAAGAATTGCAAGTTCAGTAAAGAATCTTCCCATAAGAGTTAAAGTTTTTCTTCTGCAACAACACATGTGTGCCCGTGTCTACAGCAGCATAAGTCACAATTATTCAGTTCTGATAATGGTCTATGAGCCCATTAACAAATAAATGGATAAAAGCTTGTGGTATGTGTACATAATGGAGTACTAGTGATAAAAATGGATAAATTTGATCATTCATAGAAAAATAGGTAGTTCTTGGGAGCATAATGCTGAGCAAAATATACTAAGCTCAGAAAGCTGAATGTCACATGATTTCTTTGATATGAAAGACACAAAATATAAATAATTTAAAAAATAAAACATAGTCATGCTGTGGAATAGAGAGTGGCCCTTGGGATGGGAAGGACATCTGGGAAGGAGGGAGAGGGAAGGGCAGGATGCAGGGCAGGAGGATTCAAAATTATCAAGATGTCACATGTAGAAATATCAAAATCTCAGTAAAAGTGTAATCACTATCTATTGCAAACATATACCAATAAAAATAAAACTAAATAATAGTAAAAAATAAATAAAAATATAAAGTAAAAATATAAAAAAAATCTCAGTTTCATGGTTTTCATTTGTAGACAAGCACTCACCTTTGTTGGCAAACCTTACTTCTTAGATCAAATTTAGAACTTGTGCATCATAAGCAAATACCTCATAATTTAGTTGTGAGATAGTGTTCCTATGTTGACAGTCAAATATCATTTTAAAGTAATTGTCATAAGCTTTTACACTAAAGTAAGTGGTGAGATGAGCTATTGCATTCTAATTTCAGCATTTGAGTAACCTTCTTCTGCATAGTTACCGCTTGTTTCCCAGTACGTCTGCTTTTAGTAAGGCAATGAACTCAAAGCATTCAAGCTGGCAACTTATATCCTTCTGATTAGTTCAAAACAGGTTCTTCAACATTACGTTAGCTGTTCAATAATCTGTTCAATTCCAAGTTTATAATAGTGATATTTTTTATTACAGAAATACTGTGCTCCTTAATTAATGTTTGTCACATACTTGTAGATCTTTGGATGGTAGATGATATCCTGGTGCCAAGTGAATTATTATTTCATTAAAATTAATGCCAAGACAAAACATGATGTGTACAGTGATGGCCTGGAAAACATTTCCTTTGCCAAAGGAAAGGTTGTAATTGTGTGGTAGTTTTCTTGGCACCGTATAAGCAGGTAGCCACCAGCAAATGAAGGCTTTGAATAAACTTATTTTATGCAGACTGGTTAGATTTTGATTGAATTACTTACAACTTATGCAAACTCTGAGGTATTGTTGTTGTTCAGTGGGCATTTGGATAAAGAATATACTTCATAAAGAACACAGAAAATTATAAGAAAATGGGGCTAGGGCCGGTCAAATAGCTCAGCAGATTAAAGCAAATGCAAGCAGGCGCAAGGACCAGCGGTTCAATCCCCGGACCTGCCATGCCGACCCCGCCCCTAGGGGCACGCTGAGCTGACAATGGAGTCCAGGCGTGGTGGTGCATACCTGTAATCCCAGTGCTGGGGAAGCTGAAAACAGGAGGATCACTATGAGTCCGAGCTGCGTAGTGAGACCCTGTACCAAACACATAAAATGAAAAAAACTAAAAAGAAAAAACAGAAAATTGTAAGAAAAAAGTGAAAATTAGTTCTCATAGAAAATATTTTATAGCAGTAGTACGGTGTGGTGAAAGAGCGTAAGCTCGGAGCCAAAGATGCCAGCAGAGTCGGGAGCCCATCATGTGTGAGCTCTGTATACACACTATCCCCGCTGGTTCATGGCTCCTGTGTCCCCGCGCGCTCGCACCGCGCTCCCACACCGGTCTTCCATGAATCGGTAGCAAGCAGTCTTGGAAAGACCATGCAATGGTGGTGAGATTACTAGACACGTGCACATAAGTCTTACTTCTGTAGATATGCTACTATTTCAAAACCTTTGTATAACATGTATGTAAGATTAGAAATAAGTGAGTGCACTGGTTTGGGTGAGGGCGCTTTTTGTCTCTTCTTTTAATTCTTTTTTTCTTTTTTTTTTCAGAACCGGGGATTGAACTCAGATCCTTGCGCTTGCCAGGCAAGCGCTTATTCTACTGAGCCATCTCCCTGACCCCTCTTCTTTTAATTTTCATTATTTATCTTTTGTTTACTCTTTTTAGTTTGGATTCTATTTCTTTAGTTTTAACTCAAGCCTGGAACCATACACTGTATGGTTTTTTGTTTGTTTGTTTGTTTGTTTTTTGCGGAACCGGGGATTGAACTCAGGCCCTTGTGCTTGCCTGGGAAGCACTTATTCCACTGAGCCATCTCCCCAGCCCCTGTACTGTATGTTTTTGTAATGATAGGTATAACATGAAACACAGATTAATTTACAAAATTTTAAGTAGAATGAAAACTATTAATATTCATTTTGATGATGTGTAAAATACAAGGAATAAAGTATACATTTAAAAATTAACACTAATTCCAAGAGTATTTGGAAACAATAATCATTAATATTTAAATATATTTCTTTATTGTGTCATATACATACATAATACCCAAATACATCTACATATAAACATGTACATATATCCATTTATTTTATATTTTAATTTTAGAGCAAATCATTAAATATCCTTCAAAAATTATTCTGGACAGCTTCTAAATATGTTTTATATTATTTATTTATAATTCAACTGAATTTTAAGTACATGTATGAAGACTTACAATCATGTTTTTGCATTTCTTTAACCTATATCATATGAGGAATAATCCTTTGAAGATTGTTGTTAATAATTTAAGGCTCCTGGTGCAAAATGTGAAATAACCTTCCAGACTGTATAGGAAATCAGCCTCCCCCTCCACCAGCAGCCCGTGTATGCATTCGCTGAGGGACCATTTACATTTCATCTGTGATCACTTCTGTATCTGTATTCTTTACCTATTCTTCAGCATTGTGCTTTGCTTGACAGTTTTCATTTGGTTTATGACCAATTATCTGTAAAACAGTACAAGCGTTTTATATAATAAAGCTTCAGTTATTTGTCTTTCTATATTTTTCCATTTGCAACAAATATTCTCAGCCATGAGCATTCCTGTTATGTTGGAGGAATAATAAAGTGATAACCTGTATAGAAAAAAATGAAGCAGAGAGGTAATGTCTGCAGTGGACCTAGTGCTATCGCATAAAAATGATGAACATAAATTTGCAGTAAAAGGAGGAGCTGCTGCAGGATTTTAAGGAAAGGATCAAATTTAGATTATAAAGGATTATTCAGTACTCTAGCTTCTGTTTTGAGAATAGACCCTAAGGAGACAAAAAACATTATGGAGATCAGAAAAGGCATAATGCAGCCTTAAACGCAGAAGGAAAGTGGTGAGAAATGGTCAAATTCTGGGTATGTTTTAAAGCTATCCTGGTTAGTTAATTAGACATTCGTACATGGTGCAGTTGCAATTAAGCATACATGTCTGGATTTAGGAATAAAGAGCCACACTGGATGTAAATCTCAGAATTGCTAGATTGCATTTGTAGCACTGGGGTTGAATGAAAATATCAGAGGGAAAATGAGGGAGGGTCATACTCTGGACATTGCACTACTTCAGCACTATAAAATAAAAAAGAGAAGGCTGGAAAGAGTTGAAAGTGAGGTTTGCAGCAATCAGGAAAGGACCAAGAACGTGAATGAAGGAAGAAAGCACAATCAATAGTGAGACACACTACTGCTAGATCTGGCATGGTGACAGTCCAACAGCAGGGAAGGTGAGAGTGTGGTTCTGCAGAACAAAACCAGAGGGCAAGGGCAAGGGGCAGGCCAAGGTAGAAAGGCCATTGAAGGGGTATTGTCTCAGGCCTGGAGGGAAAGTATAGATGGGGAAGTATATTCAAGAGACTTGTTTTACACTTGGTGATACATACAATGATCCAACAGAGAATACGCATTTGAATGTGAAGGTGAGACAGAACTACTAGAGCAAAGCTCTTGAGTAGAAAATAGGAGATGAAATTTATTGTACAAGTGGGGAGATTGATTTTGCATAAAAGCAAGAAAAATTAATCTTTGAGGCATGAACTCAGGTGCAGATGGTGTGGGTGTGTGGAGGTGTGACAGGAGCGTACAGAAATTGTTCTCCTGGAGCCTCCTCTCCTCATTTCATATGATTCATTGTTTTCTTCAATAAGTGTCTATATTTTTCATAAAGTAAACTTTAAAAATATTTTCCCATAGGCTTTGTGGCTTTTTATTTATTTCATTAAAAAGCCCTTTACTTAATTTGATCAATATGTTTCCTTGTGTTTTATTCCATGAGTTTTGTTTTTCATAGTTATTTAATCTACTTAGATTGTAGTTAGAGTAAATGTTATAAAAGGTAGAAGAAGCAAAGTATTTTAATTTGAATTTCAGAAGCAAAGATTTGAGGATAACTAACATACTGATACTTTGTATCCTGATAATGAATTATAGCATATCTTTCCACTTACATTAGATTAATTTTTTAAAGAAATTCCTTCACATAATATACATTTTTATAATAGTATTTTAAATATCTGATTAACAAAACTTGAAAGAATACAATAAAAATTATATTTTTATCCAGCCATTTCTCTTAAACTTTTTTTAAAAAATTGAATGACTCCTAAGACAGAAGTCATCACTTTCAGAATACCTTCAACTGCAGAAATGAGGTTTATCTCAGTGACTATGGCCCATTTTCAGGTGTTAAAACAAGGGCCCCAAGGGAGTTCAATGTAAAATTTGCGTCTCACTTTCAGGTCTTGCCTTCCCTTCTGCTGCTCAAGGCTGACTTTTGCTCTGGAGAACTGTACTGCTTCACTGTTCTTTTCTTGGTCATTATGCTATGACATGATGTGTGAGGAGGATTTAGAGGCTGAGAAAAGGAATCTAATCCGTGTTTACTTACAGTAAGATTCCAGGTCTGCAGATGCCAACTGCAGAAAAGAATTTGTTGAACCAGTTGGTAAGAGGCACAGGAAAGGTTTTATTAGCCACCTACCAGCCCAAACATTAAAATACAGCACACCAAAAATTGCATGTTTTAAAATAATTTTTATAAGATAATGTACTATAAACATAAAAATGATGCTTTTACCAAACTTATTCAAAAAATCAACTGGTTAAAGTGGCTGCTCCAGTGATGCTCAGGGTAAATTATTAAGGACTTATATAGAAATTTTAGTGCAGTCTCAAAGAAATAGAGTATTGCCCTTGAGAGAGAGGTGCATTATTTTTTTGGAGTAGGAAACATTTATGCATTTTTTGAAGAAACTTGGCAAAAGTGGCTTTACCAACTAAGTACACTGGCCCAGTTTACAGGTGTGAACCCAGTTGTTGGTTTTATTTTGTTTTTGAATAGATAACTTAAGTTTTCTATGGATTTTCCTGTGTCTTAGGATAAAATTTCTGTTCTGTACTTTTTCAATTAGGCCAATCTGTGAATGTTCAGTATTTCTAAAATATTTAGGGTGTGATGGATCTAAAAGAGAAGCAATATGCTTAACCAAAGGCATGTTAATATGAATCACCTCATGTCCCTTTGGCTCCATCTTGGAAGTTTCAGTCATTTTAAAAGTATAATTTTTAGTTATAATTTCCTATCTCCTTTCTACCTATGTCTTATTGCATCTGTTAACCCATCTCTTCTCCATACTTTGACTCATAATATTTAATTGGATTTCTTTCCTTTTTTTTTTTTTTTTTTTGTACTGGGAATTGAACTCAGGACCTCACACTTGCCCAGCAGGTCTTGTACCACTGAGCTATACCCCCAGCCCCTGTGGCTCCTAATATGTAAGAGGGTCCAAGAGTCCATCCTGTTGTAACTACTCTAGGATGATGAGAGGAGTTGATTTTTACCTACCTGGGATGAAAAGTCTCACCCTGACTGATCTCAAGAAGATAAGGGAATGTAGCTTCTGTTGTTTGATAAACCATATTCTGGTACTCTGGAGAAGAAAAGAAAGACATTAGCCGATTCACTAACATCTGGGTTTTTCCTCTATAACCTTGTCAAATAGGCAGGAGCTAAATATCACATATAAAATATTGATGTGTAGTACTGACTCTAAAAATGGTGGACGTCTATAGCATTTTACAGAACCTTTTTATCTTTATTATTGACCTCTATTTATACTGAGGTGTTTATACAAACAGGTGGAGCTCAAGAGCACAGATTCAAAACAAATGAAAATTTTTTAAATAAATTTTTTAAAAAGCACATAGATTCCTTCCTGTTTTGTTAATAAGAAATATAATGTCTTCTTGTTTTAGTTATAGCAATATAATGAACTAGTATATTAAATAAGATATCTGTTTTGACCATTAGGCCATTAAAAATGTTATTATGAGCTGAAGATCTTTTATAATGGCAGGTTCCATATAATATAGACAGATAAAATTTCAAGTAGACAACTTTCTTAGTTACTTTTCTCTGGTTGCTGAGACAAAATATCTGATCCCTGAAGTTAAGGAAAGAAAGATTTAATGAGCTCACAGTTTGTAAAGTTTTGAGTCTACCATTGGCCCAGCTCCAAGGCAGGGTGGCACATGGTAGAAGAAGAAGCTTTCATGGTGCCTAAGGCAGAAAAGGCAACAAGAGAGGAGAGACAATGAAAAAATTCTTTCTGTCCCTTGTTTTATATATAGACTACCAGCCCAAGGGCAGATAAAACACTCACACCAATAATCCTAGCACTGGACCATGAGTCAATCACAAACTCTAGATTCAGCTGCCTCTAAAATCCCTGTGCTCCATGACTCTGAGGCTCTGGGGAGATATCCAAACACAAACCATAACATCCACCTCTGTCCCTCCAAAGCCTCATGCAATCCCATCATGCCAAAGACATTTAGTCCATATCTAAGGATTGTCAAAGTCCTAAGAGTTTTAGCATTGATGAAAAGTCTAACTCCAAAGTGTTCTCTGAGATTTGAGGCAAACTTTAAGCTGTGATCCCCTATACAAATAAAAAGAAAGTTAAACAGTTTCAAAATTCAATTACACAAGATAGACATTTTCATTCGAAAAGTCAGAAACAAGGATACAAAGCAATGGGACGAAAGAAAGTCCAAATCTAGCAGGATAAATATTTAAAGTCTGTAGTTCTGCATGCAGCATCAAAGCAATCTGTGGCAAGATGTGAGCTCCAAAGGGCGGGGTGGCTCTGTTCCTAATGGCACTTCTCATGGTTGCAGCTCCCATAGCTCTTCTCTTGGTCCCTCTCTACTCCCTCCTTGCAGTTTTTCTCAGATGATCAAAGCTCCTGACTTCTCTATACTTCTGGAATGTCCACTTCACACTCACAGCTTCACACTCTACCCTTTCAGAAATATACTTCCTGGACCTTTTCTACAAGGACTTCTTCCAAAATCAGGATGGAAGCTTTCCTGACACCACCACTCTTCCATTCTTCATGAGCCTAAGACCAGCATCACGTGTAGGATGCCAAGATCTGTTGCCACCTGGAGCAGTAGCCAGAATTCCTTTTCTCTTGGCTGTAGGAGTGGAGTGCCTTGCCTGATGGGCACTCTGAATTCAATTCTGAAGAACAAATACTCTATGCTGCTATCATTCTGGAACATGATGCTCTGAGGCTGTGTTCTCAAAGCAAAGTCTTCCACATTTGCAACTTTGAGGCTACAAAGGCTGAAGTCCTGATGCTTCTTGTGATGCCCATGGGCCATCTTCTCTATTCTTGTGTTTCTTCTCAGAAATAAAGATCTCCTCTGCTGTGTCTTTGCTGACCACAGATTTACTGAAGCTTCCTTTCTGAGCAAATGCAAGACATTTTAAATCATTCTACTGTGTTCTTTGCTCTTAGTTCTCAACATAGATTTGGCTAAAAGCCCCAAAACTATCCCTTCCACTGTCTCAACATTCAAATGCCTTGAAATTTCATCTACAAGATTAATTACTCTGCCAAACTTGATCTCAGGAGGCAAAGTCTCTGGACATGAACAAAATGAAAACTTTCTGCCAACCTGTAACATACATTGTCTGGAGTCCAACAGCCAATGCAGTCCCTCTTCCCAGCAGAAACCTCCAGAGCCTCGTCTTTACCAGATTTCTGGTCTTCTGAGCTTGAACCAAAATCTCTGGTACAGGACAGCCTAAGGTGCTCTGTCTCTTCTTTTTTCATCTGGGATCTCTGAATCATTCCAAACTCTTTCCACCAGTCATTGCCAATGGCTCCTAAACCACATGGTGAGGTGCAGTTATAGCAATGACCGCAAGTTCTATCTTACTTAGGTTTCTCTTATTTTTGAGACAAAATACCCAATGCCCAAAGTTGAGGGAAGAAAGGTTTATTTAGCTCACAGGTTGAAGAGATTTCAGTCCATAATGTGCCAGATCCAAGGCAGGGGACACATGATAGAGAGACAACACTCATAGCAATGGATGACAGCAAACGTAACAAGAGAGAGGAGAGAGTTATAGACTCTTTCCATCCCTTATATTATACACAGGATAACTGCCCTAAGGTGGGTATAGCACTCACACCCACAATCCCAGTGTTAGACCACACATCAATCACAAATTTGGATTGAACTGCCCCTGAAAAGCCTGTCCGTGACTGCATGAGGCTTTTGGGGGATATCCAGACATAAATCATACTAACAGAAAATTTATACCACAAAAGAAATAATTGTTAGTAGCTGGAATATTTGTGTTACCATTTTTATTTAGTAGACATACCTACACAAGATATTTAATGCTTATTTGTTTGGGTTTCTTGTTGTTGTTTTTGGTAGGAGGGATTGAACTCAGGGCCTTGTGCTTGCCAGGCAGGCACTTATGCCACTGAGCTATCTCCCCAGCCCAAGATAGTTATTGTTTACCTGGGAGGTACTTGAAAATATACTCAGATAATATACTATAAGTGTACAAATAGAAGCCCTTCACATTTGAGAATGGGAATTTAAATCTTCTTATGGCTATAAATGTACCTAGAAACTCTCAGTAGAGCCTAGTGCAGTGTTGTATACCCCTTTTATAGCTAGTATAGCTTTTTTTGGCATTGTCACCTCACTCTCGCTCTCTTCCTTTAGGGACCTTCATATGAGGGTAAAACCACCTACTGAAAAAAACACCATAATAATTTTGCTTTCCTGAAATATATATATATATATATATATATATATATATATATATATATGTTGTGTGTGTGTGTGTCTGTGTGTGTGTCTGTGTGTGTATGTATGTGTGTGTTTGTGTGTGAATTCCCTCTAGATACACTTTCTTTTATTTTGTTTCTTTTTTGTGCCCGGAATCAAACTTCATGCTTGCCAGGCAGGTGCTGTGCTGCGGAGCTACCATCTTCTGCTGTCAAGATGCATTTTCTGTTGTGTCTTTAAGATTAGTCAAAGTAGGTCCTTTGTTAAACGTATTTGTGAAGGTCACTTCAGGGATCTTAGGGGATTTTCGTAACCATATAAGAAGGCTTTTTAGCTCCTCTAGCTTTTTACTTCTACTGGTTGTGACATTTGCCAGGATGGGTCTTTGCTTGACCAGATGACTTTTCTTAGAAGCATGAAGAACATTTCACCTCTGAGTGATCTTTTTTCTAGTGCAATGTAAACTGGTTGACTCTTGTCCCCTGTAGTCCAAACATCTCCATGCTTAAGAGGTTTAGTGACTTCCTAGAGTTGTGGGATACTTTTACAGAGATTCCATGATGTTTTGGGTTTTGGCTGATCTTGGAAATCAAGAACCAAAATATTGGCTTTTCTCTTATTCTGGTTACTTTTGTTCAGCTTGGTCTCTAAGCCTCAGTTGTTGAATAGCAGCAGGTTTATGGCACCAGAGCTGGAGAGGCAGCAGTATCGCTTTACTATATAAACTCACCTGGATAATGAACACTGAAATATAAACTATAGCCAGAGAATTTCTGCCCATTTATTAATCATGATGAGCATGAAGAATCAGTGTTATATTTTTTTCTGTATTGTAGGTGATGGCCTACTATTTTAGCATATTGATTAAGTTGTCGCTTAGAAGTCATACTGCTGTATAATACTAGATAACAGTTATAAAATTTTGCATGGAATTTTTTAATTTGATAGCAGAAATTAGCACCTTAGCATAATAATTAGCATATTATAATATAACCATCGAGTTCTTTTTTATTTATAAAATATATTTAATCCCCAATTTATTATAAAATAACATACCAGTGAGCTATCTATACTCGAATATAAGATGTTATACAATGTAAATAAATTTATTGCTTTTTTAATGAAGTGGCTAAGTAGACTGTACTCTGTTTACAAATGTACTTTCATAGATAATCTTCAGAGTGACACTGCCTGGGATACACAATGTTTAAGCACACTTAACTATCATAAAAACTTACAAAACCTGAAAATTTTCATCCTATAAATTGTAGTCTAAAAGTCATCGGTATGATAATATATTTCTTAAATTCTGCATCTTTGAAGGCATGAAGCCTTTGGAAACATCAATGCACTCAATAGACCAGGAGGTTAGCAATAATTAGCATCACAACTAGACAGAAACCTTTGAATATGTTTACTTAGTTTTTAATCCTAAGGCCAAATTTAGATTTCTTTAACAGTGTTATATGTTGTAACTTCACTGACAAGAATTAAAGGACATCTTTACAACTCTTAACTTTGGAAAGCAATCTTAAACCAGTATATATATTAATCATTTATGAAATCTCATTTAAGAGTCCAAAATACTTACTTTTCATAACTTAAAGAAGTCAAGAATATTTAAATTTGTATTTAGCAGCTAATGACATATGTGTTTTTATGAGCATTTATAAACATTACTCCTATTAATATTTATTCACCTTAATAATTCTCTCAATGACCCATGAAAATGAGAGCATGGTATAGTTAATGTTCTTAAGATTTATACATTATCATTTTTTTCTTATGTCTTTGGTACACAGTCTCACTATGCAGCTTGGACTTGTTTTTCTGTTTCTTTGTTTTTTGGGTTCTTTTTTTTTTTTTGCAGAACCGGGGATGGAACTCAGGCCCTTGCACTTGCTGGGGAAGTGCTTACCCTACTGAGCCATCCCCCTGGCCCCTTGGATTCGTGATCCTTCTGTTTTCAGCCTCCCTGGCACTGGGATTACAGGTGTGCGCCCCCACGCCTGGTCTCGGTATCATACATAACTTGTGTATTTCCAAGTTTTAAGGCTCTTATTGCAAGTTTTATTTTCAGCCAGCAATTACTCCTTAATGTTTTCAGTGATTTTGTAACTTTGAATATTTGTAACTTTTGGAAAAACTTTAACAATAAGAAATATGAAGGAAAAAAATAAATTTATATGAGCTCAAAAATATTTATAATGAAACATCTACAAGTAATTTAACTAGTTATTAAAACAAATTAACAGGCATAATAGACAGACAAGAAAACATAAAGAACACATAAAACAATTTCAGGAAATCAAAGCGCGCCCTTAGATCCACTGACCATATTGAATCATCATAATTGTATTAGTTTTAGGGCTATAGCTACAGAGGAGTCAGAACTTTCTCTAGGAATTATCAATCAAAATTTCTTTTTCCAATGTAAGTCCCTTTTTTTTGTTTTGTAAGTCGTAACAGTATTTGACTTTAGCTTTAAGATATTTTAAATACATTTCTTGGTTGTTTTTAGTTAATGCCATATACTTTTTAAATTAATTTTATTGAGAAACAAATAGCAATGAGGCAGTTTCAAAACCGATTAATAGGACAGTTT
>NDGM011223664.1:853-17463 GCA_002564305.1 Octomys mimax
CTCTCTCTCTCTCTCTCTCTCTCTCTCTCTCTCTCTCTCTCTCTCTCTCCCCCTCTCTCTCCCCTTTGAAAAGAACATTGGGCATTTTGGATGTTATTCATTCAGTTCTGCCAAGTTCTATTCTGAAACTAATTTGTAAATCTCCACAACTAAGGATTGTAGTGGCCCAGAGATTTATGGTAATTCTGACTGCATTACAGAGGTACCAATCTCTTTATTGATATAAACAAGTAAAGCTTTGTTATTAAAAAGAAACAACAACTGCTATCACCGAATACAACAATAAGATGCTAATTTGCTTCTTTGCCAGCCCAACATGCCACTGCATGTGAAGGATAATTGTGGAATATACATTCTTGCTAGAATTTGGAGCCTTTAGGCACTTGATGTGCCAATTGCCTTCATTTGGTTCTAGTCTGTAATTTATCATTGGAGTGTCCTGCTCTGTTCAAATATGCCCTTTGTGGGCAGAGGCAAAGCTAATATACTTTCCAAGTATATTTGAATTGCTTCAATAAATCACAGCTGCCACAATAAGTAGTTTTATCATTTTCCAGAGCAATAAGTTATCTTCATGCTTTATAGATGCAATGCTTTGTAAGACTTTTATTTGTGTAAACTGTAATGCATCATAACCCATTTCCTACAATGAAATTAAGAAGTTCACTATAGATATATATTCATATATATTATTATATATTTATATATGATTCAAGAGAGTATTCTAATAAGCTTATCAAGACATGGGACTCTTTTTAATCCTGCTTATTTTATGGCAGCTCTTTATGTCTCTATTATTACTGTAATGATGTGAATATTACATGCTTACAGTTGGGGTTAAACTTCATTTAGCGCTTTACTGCTTTATTGTTCCAGTGAAAACAGTCCACAAAAAAATACGACTAAGCACAAATCATTTCCATTAGGTTTGTCATGCATGCGATGAAGAAACTCGATGTTTATCATCTCTACTGTCAACTCCATAGACAACCAACCATTCTAGTAAATCAAGTTGTGGAATCAAATATTTGCCACGAGTGATCTCTGGGATCAACTTTCATTTTTTTTTTTCTTTAATTTGATGACATCCAAACCTGGATTAAGAATGTGCTTGATTTATGTTCCTTCTGCTCTTGAGCAGAAAAAATAATTAAATAATAATATTAGATATGAAGTTCTTAATGAGGAAATCATAATCTTTTAATATTTTTCAGGACTTGAGCCAGCATCATGGACAATGCAGTGTGCTCTTTTTATTAGCCTGCTAAAGAGCTGCTCAATATTTATAATCTAATGTGTATCACTACCTACATAATAGTAAATAACTCCTCTTGTTTGTAATTGATCCAATAAATCCCTCTAAGAAAAAATAATAATGTCTATAATGAAGCTAAGTTTTATAATTAGAAATTATTTTATTCAAAGCCAAAATTTTTCCCCACAAGATACATGACAGCATTCAAATTAGCTTGGATTCTTTATATACTTATTGTGAAAAAGGGACATACGTATATGCCCTGTCAAAAGATTTTGTTCTTACCATAAAATTGAATTTCTAATGAATGTTGATATTTTATCAAGATACTCAGTAGACATTATTCATAATTTCAATCAAATCTTCTTCGACCTGTCTTCAGGATCTCCAATCCAGTTTTCCAACCTATAGGCAGAAGTCCCATCTTAACCTTGAACCAATATCCTGGCTCTTCAAGTCAACATAGTAAATATCTCATCATACCCAGATCAATCATGGTCATCTCATGAGTTCCATCTTCTAATTTCGTCTGCTTTCTTATAGCTTCTGTCTCTATCAACCTCTTTTCTTTCTACTGATGAATCCAAGGAAATGCTTTTGCATTCGAGCGTCATATCTTGCTCAATCCTACCTATGTGCATTACCGCGAGTGTGTGTGTGTATGTACAATTAAAGGAAGAAGGAGAGGGTGAGGGTGGACATTGGGAGTCAGGTTCAGACTTGAGTCCATAGAAGGGAATAAATTCCCTATTTTCTAGAACTATTCAGTCTCTCAATTCTACTCTAAATAGTACATAGAAGGAGAACCACCACTTTTAAAAGATTTACTCACTTTCACAAAACAAGAAATATGCATATTATGTAACATTGCTCAATACAAAGATATTCAGAGTGTATTTTTCTATAGAAAAGCAAATATTTGTGGGACTACCACTATGCAAAAAAAAAAAAAAAAAAGCAGCTGATGTTTGGTTTATAGTAGTATTAGTTTTAGTAAATGTTAGTCTTTGAAGAAAAGAGACAGTCACCAAACCCATTCTATGTAGAGGCTGTAATTTCCCAGACTTCTACTGGACAACCCAAACCACAGATAACCCCAAACCTTATATACACTGTGATTTTTCCTTACATATGCGCACCTCTAATAAAAGTTAATGTATAAATTAGGCACAGCAATTCAACTACACTGGAAATATGGCATCAGCAAATAGAATCTATCTAATGACTTTTACGTTTTCAATTCAAAACCTATTATTGAAACAGTGTAATCATGCCTTATTAGCAATAGCTGGCTTGTTTTCTAAGTTCTATTCCTTGCTAAAGTCTTCAATAGGGCTCAGTGCTTTCTGACATAACATGTACCAGAACATATTTTCTGTTCATGTCTTTTACCCACATGAAGTTTTTGTTTGTTTGTTTGTTTGTTTGTTTTTAATCTTTTCTTAAGCACTTATAGACCACAGGGGTAGCTTTTATAGCTTGAGGTGTGACAGCATAACTAACATAGATATCTTTTCTCTTCTTCAAAATTCTCTGGATGAACTTTTATGCTTACTGTAGATGTTAACAATTTTAGCATACAACTTTTCTTTCCTTATTCAGTACAGATATTTGAACTTTCATTTTAAGACATCTTTCTGGCATATCAATTTGCCAGCATCACTAATCTTGCACTCTGTCATTATTGTTTACTAAAATAAGGGTACTTGAACACAATTGCTGTGATACCAGACCAATCAATCTAGCAGCTTACACAACTACTAAGTGATTCTAACAGCCAAGGAGCATTAACAGAGTAGGCACTCTGGACTGTGGGGTAGTGTGGGGTGGTGTGAAATTGTATCACTTTCCTCAGGACAGCGTGTAATTTAAAATTTATGAGTTAATGATTTCTGGGTTTTCTATTTATTATTTTAAATTGTGGCTGACTATAGGTAGCTGAAATTGTGGAAAGTGATACCGCAAAGAAAGAGTGAATATAACTTTTTTTAAAAATAGCATGACTTGGGGCCAGGGAAATGGCTCAGTGGAATAAGTGCTTCCCTGGCAGGCACAAGGATCTGAGTTCAATCCCCAGCTCCACAATAAATAAATAAATAAATAAATAAATAAATAAATAAATAAAAAAAATAGCATGACTCTATGGACGATTGTTAACCTTAAGGAATTCCATTAAAAAATTAGCTTTTGCTCTGGTTGTGGTGGCACATGCCTGTAACGCCAGCATTCAGGAGTTTGAGGTAGGAGGATCTTTGCCAAGTTTGAGGCCAGCCTGGACTATGACATGAGTTTAGGACCAGTCTGAACAGTATAGAGAAACCCTGTCTCAAAAAGATTTTTTTAAAAAGGGCTTTTACTAAAAATTCAAATTCAACATGTATAATTTTGCATTTTTAAGTGCTTAATAGGCTTATGTCACTCTAACTTATTTGTCTTTCCAACATGAAGATCTTCTAAATTATTATATTATAATATTATTACTGTAATAATTTTATTATTAATCACTATTTCAAATTGTTATATTCTTTACTTCGCAGCATGAGAATTTACAGCATTAAATTCATGTTAAAACTTTGGTTGACAAAACAACTGGGAATTTTATACACTATTAGCAGTGCAAAGGGCTAAAACAGGAATTTGGTATCAAGTTAAGCCTAAGTGGAAAGTAAAGGAAACTCTACCCATTAGTTTTGAAATCTCTTAATCTTTCTCTCTCTCTCCCTCTCTCTTTCTTTCTCTCTCTCTCAAAGGAAAAGCAGTTTGTGTTGAAACAAGGCAGTAAATAGGGAAGAATCAAGCAGCAAATGACAAGCAATAGGTTCTTTCTGTCCTTTTATATTGTCTCTAGCTGGGACACCTTAGCCCTACCCAGAACAATGCCAAAAGTATCAGTGGACTCATTCAGCAATGGCACACCTTTAATCCTAGCCTCACACACTTTATTTAGATGGAGCTGCACCTGAAAAGTCCCTTCTATGACAACAGGAAGCCGTGGGAGCACAGCTAGACACATGACAGAGAGGAGGGAAACAGCATGTATGCTAAGCATGGACTGTGCTAGAGGGAC
This sequence comes from Octomys mimax, assembly GCA_002564305.1. NCBI lineage: Eukaryota > Metazoa > Chordata > Mammalia > Rodentia > Octodontidae > Octomys > Octomys mimax. Next base: position 5,176 of record NDGM011223664.1, read on the forward strand.
TATGGAAATCCTCTCCTGCTCACTCTATTGGCTACTGTGCAACTCTTTTACTCACTGAGGCATCTTACCCTTTCACATTACAGAATATCAAACTTCGCTGTTTAAAATTCTATGTGTAACAATGTAATATCTCAGTCCAGTCTGGAAAACTTAAGTTACGGTGTTATAATAGTGTAGCTATCTCAGTGTACACCCCAATTTTCAGACCTTCAGATCGGTGCTTCAAATCATAGCATTCCACATCTATTTCAACTTTGTGGTTCCAAAGAAGAGAGGACCTGGAGTCAACTGTGTGGTCCAGATAGGATGTGACTGCTAGATACAGTCTCGCTTTGTTTTAAGCCTACGGAAGCACTACTGCACTTAAATAATCTTTGTAATCCCTAGTTTTACTGTCTTTTATTAGTGCAATAATCTGTGGCTCTTCTATTTCATGATCTTCCCTGCTGCAATCAGTAATAATATTTCAGACTATAGTTTGATTCCTGGTCATCTTACACTGATGGGCTCAGGATGATGCCTATTTTTCCAAGAACTTTTATTGATGATTTAGGCACTGGCTTGCCACCTGCTTGAATTGCTACCTGCATTAGGAAAGAGCCCATTTCTATAGCTAAAGCTGTGCTATTTTGCTAAGAAGTAGAAAAGGCAATTTAATGGGGAAACAGTGTAGGGGTGATTACTTACAAGTGTATATGGTCTTTCATCTTTGAAACATACAAATATTTACACCTATGTAGAAAAATAAGAAGTGTATGTTTCTCATAGCATTTTGGAGTATGTAGTCCACAAAAAGAGGTCTCACATTCCAGGTGACTCACTGCCCATCATTGTCCTGCTGTTTCAGTTACCACAATGCATCGCACCTGTGCAGATCTGAAGGCAACTAGAAGCTTCTCATGTCTGTTGCCTATAATATATTTATCTGAAAATATGCCTTTCTGTTCTTCTGCAACAAAAACTAAATTTGTTTTGTATGAATTCTGCTTCCAAGCATAGCCCCAGACTATGGCTTCTTGATTATTTTATAGAAGGAATATCTTGGGTCTGTGGAGGTCTAAAATTACTCTGTTTGTTCATGACTTTTCTTTTCACTAGCTTGGCATAATAAAGAGTAGGCTTGGTTTAACCAGTGTTAGTTTTCTTAAGGATAAATGTCAGTGAGATCAGTGAAAAGGCTCAGCAGTCTTAGCCTGAGGGAGACTGATGCTTTTGTAGCTCAGGCTGCCCTCACTCTAGGAAACACAGTCTCTTTCTTACCTGAAGGATCTTGGAAGAGAGCCTTCTGCAATAACATGTGGTTCTTTTCATCACAAAAGCATTAATGATACCCAAACTGTTGCTACCATTGGCTTAAAAGATTGTTGAAAAAGGTCTGGAGATATGCACTTCATTATGGATCTTCAAGGATGAACCATGATTCTGTCATTTTTTATTGATATAACCACTGAGCACCATTTTTAAATATAGTAGATAGCCTGATAAGGATTAAATATATGTTAAAATTGTTGACAGTTACCTGCTCACTGTAGTCAGATGTCATGGTTCTCTATGTCCTCATCGTATCTTTCATCTGTTTTACGTTTTAATGGGAGGTTATAATATATCATTTTAGTCAATGAACTCACTGTTGGTGTGATAGATAGAATGACTTAATAGTAATTAGTACATAGGATTTCCAAATTAAAGCAAAAGAATATCCATAAATACTGACAAAGCATTCAGATATAAATTGATGGAGCTGAAGAGTCACTAGTGTACTTTCATTTTTAGCCTTAAGAAATTGAGGAGCTTGGAATTATGTTCCTTACATGAAACCACAAAAGCTTATCTGTGTGTGACCTAAGGCTCTCCTGGAAAAGAATATTCTTTCATTTTTAAATTTTATAAAAAATCTTTTATTTATTTATTTATTTATTTATTTGGTACAGTGTCTCACTATACAGCTTACCCTCACTGGGAATCAACCCTGGATCCTTGCCCTTGCCAGGAAGGTACTTAGACCACTGAGCTATGTCTCCAGCTCCAACAATGTTCTTTCTCTGAGTTATGAAAGCTTCTCCTTAAGACCAGGAGTTACACTTGGCTAGGACTGGCAGTCAGAATTGTTGAGGACCATAGTTCTTTCCACTGGGACTTTAGGTTGGTTACTTGGCTCAGATGCACACCGGTAAGCATAGCCTTTGTAAATTCCGCTATAACTTAGATTAACTGGATAGAGAGAAGATGTCACACAACTTTAAAATGGAATTCTGTTCATGTTATACTAATGCATTTATTGGGCATCTGCTATTTATGGGCTATATTATGCTGAATCATATTGATGGACATATGATAAGGAATGTGGGAACAAGGAGGCAAAAAATAATGCAGAAGGCATCTTTTGGGAGAAGCTATCAAGAAACAAAAGAGAAAAATAACTTTTAAAATTATTGTGTCATATATATGAACAAGGTATTTTTAGAAACCTTTGGGACCAGTGAGATAGCTCAGCAGACTAAAGCACCTGCTTAGGCAAGCTTAGGCAAGCACAGAGACTACGGTTCGATCCTGGCAACACGTGCCTTGCCAGCCCTGCTGCCAGCGCAGGCTAAGCCAGCCAGAGTCTGGGGACATAGTGGCACAAGCTGTAATCCCAGAGCTGGGCAGGCTGAAAGCAGGAGGATCACCATGAGTCTGAGCTGTGTAGTGAGACCCTGCAGCATCCAAATACATGAAAAAAATTTGGACTATGTACTCAGATAAAGTGAATTTTTGTTTTGATTTATCTGCTTCTGAATTATTGTGATACAGAATAACACTAACAGACACCAAAATATCTAGTTTACAACTGGCAAGATTCTTTTTTTTTTTGGTGGAACCGGGATTGAACTCAGGCCCTTGCACTTGCCAGGCAAGCGCTAATTCTTCTGAGCTATCTCCCTGGCCCCGGTTCTTTTTCTTTTTTTCTTTTTTTAAATGACCTAATATCAAATTTGGTCCAGATTCCAAATTATCTTTGTAAGTAACAAATACAACAGTTGCATCAAGCCATTAAAATCTAATTTTGGCCACAGCTGGTTTTTATATCCACTCAGAAATATGTCTCAATCATTTGAAGGGTTAATTTAAGCATTGGAGATGTCAGCTGATGTACCGGTGTCAGTATTGGTTGCTCCTAGAAGGTAGATAAAAAGATATTTAACTGGGGAATATTGACAAAGTCTTAAGAAATTTGAGTGAGAGCAATTACTTACCTAATTGTCTAAATAAGGCAGGTCTTCTAAAATTTATAGTTATATTAATGGTGAGGAATTGAAAACCAAAAGAAGTTAAGTACTTACTCAGAGCCATATGAAGGAGCAAAAGTTGAGGGATGGCCTGATAGCTCAGCGGACTAAAGCACCTGCTCAGGCAGAGTGCATCAACCAGGGTTCGATCCCCAGTGTGCCATGCTGGCCCTGCCCCTGGCGTTCATTGAAAAGACTATTGAGACTAGGCGTGGTGGTGTAAGCATGTAATCCCAGCACTTGGGAGGCTGAAAACAGGAGAATAACTATGAGTCTGATCACGTAGTGAGACCCTGTAGACTCTGTCCTAAAGAGAGAGAGAGAGAGAGAGAGAGAGAGAGAGAGAGAGAGAGAGAGAGAAACGAGGAGTAAGAGTTGTACACTGATGGTCAGATGGCCAAACAGTTGGTCAGTGATCAGCTCAGTGATAATGATAATGGCAGTTGTGATTCTTTCTGCACTCGGAGGCGAGTGCATTGTGAGGGGTGAACCCATCAGCCTCAAAGTCACTACTGTGCTTCCCCTATGCCAGTTTCAAAGCTAGCATGCTTTCTCTGTGGTCCAGTGAACTCACTGCATCAGATGTAATCCTCCTCTCACCTTAGAGCACTTTATTTTGGTCACTATCTGTGTGGGGTGACTGCAGTTTTCTTAGATGGCAGCCAAGAGTTAGCCGATTTGTAGACTGTGAGCCCGAGAGCATGGAGCATGCACTTCACCTCTGTAGCACAGCCTGGAAGAATTCCTTTGCAATTATTTTTGCCTAAAGTAGGGTATAGATGAATATTTCATTTTTGTTAAAATAAAATAAAAATGAAAATAAGTTTTAAACATACATCACCAGGAGGAGAAAACATTACTTGTGTGTGAGGGCTTTTCAGCAAAACCTGGGGCTGGCATGCTCTTAGCAGTAAAGTTTCTAACTTCAAATCATTTTTTTAAATTTTTTTTCAAATTGTTTTTAAAATTATAATCATAAGCAACCTGAGTGCTTTCTATATGACAAGCAGCATCCTTCAGGGTGTGGAATCACCTAACCTTCATTCTCTGAGAGTCATGTCACTAACTCTATCACTACCTTTGATACAGACAATGGAAATAGCTGCTTATGGGCAAGACATGCAACAGGATAATCCAGGACTCTCTTGAAGTCTGGCTCCTTACTATGTCATGTTGTCTGTTATCATTCAATTATTTGTTAGAAGCAAAAAAAATGATTGTTCTGGGTTCTTTCCCAAAAAATGTTTTGACCAGCCTAGGCATGAAATGTGTGCAGCAATGGGTGTTAGAAATCAGATGCCTACCTAGGTAGAGCAGTTATAATCATTTATTTTTAAGCTGCTGTACCATGTCCTTCATCATAATCTTGCCAGGCCATTGAGGAGTTATTGTTCATAAAATTTCATCATGTTAGCTTTCCAAGAGCCCTTACCTGCTGCAACCAACTTTCGTTAATTAATATTTTATTCTCTGAAGAAATAGCTATGTGTGGTTTTAGTAAGTTAATAATGAAACTAATTATTATGTATATCTTCGGCTACATCTATATAAATATGGGCATGTGTTGCTTTGTTTTCTTTGACATCATTATCAAGACATTATAAACTAAGCTGATGTTTCTACCAGGAGACTCTGAGAGGTCTGCATTTTAATCAAATGCTTTCGTAAGCATCCTGGCTCTGCTGTAAGTCACACTGATGGTGCAGTATAAAAGCTTAACTGCTCAGGTCCTTGCAAATATCTCATGATGTTCCTGTGACGAAATGGAGAGTTCTCCTCAATATGTGCTTGCACATTTTTAAAAACAATTTTATCGAGCAACAAATAGCAATGAGATAGTTTCAAAACTGATTGCTAGCACAGTTTGAATAATTAATACATTGCATATTGTCTTCGTGGTTATTCATCGTACATGATGCAGACATGATACCCTCTACATGTGCTTACACATGAGTTAAAAGTGTTTTTCCTATGAGAAGCAATTAACAATTTGGCCAGAAATATCACTATGTGAAAAAATTGAACGGTATACTTTACATATTTTGGATTGTCTTACTAGGATAACTTCCACTCTGCATATAGCTTTAAAAAAATCTATGAAGCATCTTACTTTCTTTATTATCTTCTGAATAGTCATACAGGGCTGGTCTTATCAGGGTGACATTGCTGTTTGTCAGTGCAATTGTGATGCTGGTGAATTCCTCAACTCCTTCTTCCTTTTTTCTGTCCCATTGTAATACTTCACAGCTTGCTAAAGGAGTGGAGTGAAAAGCAGGTTCAATTTGAATTATAACATATTTGAATGTTAAAGAATGAGAATTGATCATCTCTCCTGCTGGATCAGGAGTTTTGCATTAAGAATTTTATGACTGGTTTTCTGGGACTTCGAAAGCCAGGAAATTTTGTGCAAATTCATTCTTATGTGCCTGGGTACTACTGACTAGGAAAAAAGGGTTCAACAATCTTACCAAATTTTTCACTGTGATTCATATTTAGTTTCTGTGCATTTGACTGGAAATCATGTGACCAGTGTTGTTTATTATTTTATTGGCCTCTTCTTTCACTTTCAAGGATTAATGAAAAAATTAAACAGGAATTATTAAACTCTGCACTGAAGGATTTCTGGAAGTTTCTGTTCAATTTAATGAAAACTGATACATCCATTTAATAAAACCCCTTTATCCCACCCCAAAATTGCTTGAAGGATATAGTTTCAATGAATAGCTGATAAAAGAAAAACCACATAAACAAGCATTCCTTGACTCTGTCGCTTACTCCTTGATATTGGTTGAAACCTAGTAGCTGACAAATTTTATTTATTTTATTTTATTTTAATTTTCCATTCTAAGCTATACATTTTTCAACTTTTACACATAGTAAACCATTGGTCAGTGTTTTTATAAATTTTTTTGGAGGAACTGGGGATTGAACTCAGGCCCTTGCGCTTGCCAGGGAAGCACTTATTCCACTGAGCCATCTCCCAGGCCCTTAAACCACTGGTTACGGAGAAAAAAATGACCCAATGCAATTTATGAAAAATTCAAAATGAATAACATTTTCTATTTCATTTCAGTAATCTTTACCATAGTCATAAAAATATATTTTAGACATGTAAGATCTATATCCATGTACATTTAAGTCAAACATATATACATGTACCTATGTATTAATTATATGTGTGTTTGTATATAGATAGATAGATAGATAGATGCCCATATATACAGAAATATTAACTGTAGTATTTATTGTCTGAATCCATGCATATTTGAGACTGAACAAAGGCCCATGAATAATTACACTAGAGTAGCTGCATTAGCAAATATAATATATATAATTTTTTAGTTTTATTTCAAACACTGTTAGAAGACAGAGATAGATTTTAATCTCCACTTTACATAATGGTTTTTCAATGTGCATTAAGTAAAGGCTAGTGATTAAAAATAAATTAGGACATTTAAAAGTTTAAAACAGAGAAATAGTGACATTTATTCCAATTAAGCTTTTTTGTTTAGGAGTAAAGGCTATGTATAATCCTTAATGTGTTTTTTGTGGATAACTGCTTGCACTGAGCAACATGAGTTCTTTTGTCTTATCTCATAAATTAGAAACACATAAAAATTATCAAAATCATTTTGCTTTTTAAAAGCATAATGTGCAACATTCAAAACATTTGTCTATTTTGATAGTGTTTCTCTAATTCAGTGTCCATCTTATTATTCATTTGATCCTCAAGCCAACGTTTCAAAAGTTATCTGTTCATAAATCTTGGTATTTTACCATTGTTAAATAAAAAGTAAATTAAACATCACATGTTATTTGTTAAATGAGACAAATTAAATGGTTTATACATATGAGTATTGTTAAACATTTTCATTTTTTAAAATACTAAAATGCATTTCACAACATTTTAATTGAAAACATGCTTTTAAAAAAACATCACTACTTTAATAATCTTACGCACATTGTTTGGCTTAGAAATATCTGTGAAGAGAAAGATTCTCTACATCTTTACAAGGGACTGACATATGCTTGGTATTGGGAAGCGTTGTCCTTGTCTAACAAGTTAGGAGATGCACTGGTAGTAAGAGGCCCTGTCGAGAGAATCAGAGAAGGGGGACACTGCTCACATCTCTTCTTTGATGCGATAGCAAAGAACTGAAAGGCATTCAGTCTTTTTGTCTTTGAATCCAGAGGTAACCCTGCTTGATTCCAGAGGACGCTCACCACCTTTTGGCTCCGAGATGGCCTCAGATGAAGGACAGCTCTTTTTTCCTGGGGAATCATATGGGAAAGCCATGGGAGGTATAAGCATAACTTTGATCAGGAGACAAAAGGCAGAGGGAAAATATTTTTTTTTCTTATTAGGAAAGCAAGAAGCCTCTAATTTTGGGGAGGTTTTGTAATACTCCTGGCTAGATCCCCTATGTAACACAGCAGCCTGAGTACCCTAAAATTACAGCCCAGAAATCCATGAGCTGATGTCCAGGTTTGCCAGCCTGCTCAAATGATTCCTGCCTGGACATCTGCTAGCAAGCTGCAACCTGCTTGCCTTATCTACTCTCTGCTGTGCTGGGAATTTTGCCCACCTTCATATTCAGAGCAGTTTCTGTGACATTTGCTACTAGAGATTACAATTTTTGTATAATCCAAGGGCAGAAAAACACATTCATTGAATGAACCATGGTCTCTTCCATGTGGATGGCACCTGATGACTGTACCTTGGCTCTTATGGAAAATGTACACACTGAAGCCTGAGCATTGTCAGCTAAGAGAAGAATTTCATTTTTTTCTGTTTTTTCATAATTTGTTTATTTCTGGTGAAAGGGACTCATTTTGTATAACCAACAACCATTTTATTCTTCCTTTAAGCTATAATTTTGCAGGAAGTAACAATGTCTCCTTTTACTCCACCCTATTTGCTGATAACTAATGCAAAGTCCTATGCAGTAAATACCATGTATTAAACAAGTCATATTAACTGATAACTACTTGACTTTTACAAGAGCTCTAAGAATTTGGAAATTATTTTTTCTGCTTTTATAGGCAAGAAAATGAAAGCTGGAAAATATTAGACAATTTTCCAGTTACAAAGCCAGCGGGTGAAGGAACTAACATTCAACTGCTTCTGTATCAATATGGAGCCTGTTATTTTTCCACAAGGAAACAGAAACTTCTTAGACTTTACCCAAAAACATTATTTAAAACCTCACTTAAGTATCGTTTCATGCTACTTTACCCTGCTGGTGGTGGTGCATGCCTGTCCCAGGGCTGCAGCAGCTGAGACAGGAGGATCATTACGAGTCTGAGCTGCATAGTGAGACCCTGTACCAAATAAATACATACATAAATCTTTACAATAACCTAAAAGTAAATGACCTTGCAGCATGCAACAATATTATAGAAACATTACAGAAATCAACTAGATCTTTTTTTTCTCCATTTCACCTGAAAAATTCTTCACTCATTTCTATCCATTTCAGTAGCCACTGAAGGAAAATGTCAAATTCTACAAAGTGAGTAGTACTGCTTGCGTTGAATCATAATTTAACTTTTTTACCTTTTTCCCTACAGGATATTTAAACAGTGGCATTACTTAATAATGCTTGCTAAGTTATTATCAATTCCCTACAAGCGTTGCCATTTCCTCCAAATGGAAAGGCAACCATTAGGGCAATGAGTCAAATATTCTGCCATAATACCTAATGACATATCAATTTGAGAGTTAACATTTGCTTAATTGCTGAAACAGTCATGCTAAGTGCATATTCTGATGTGTTATCAGGTGTTAAATAGAATAATTTCTGAGGGGGAATAGTTCTGTAAAAGCAAGAGACAGTACTCTACTAAAAGCATTGTTCAGTGCTTTTAAAAAAATCTTCATTTGAGTAGATTGGTTCAGTAGCTTGGGAAGTGCTTCCTGACATAATAATGCATTTCTGTAATCTTTGCTGAGGAGGGGTACACTGGTTATTTATTCATCCTTCTTCATTTCGCTTAGACATTCTCTAGCCTTCTCTCCTGACTCAACAGAGTACCTCCCTCAGGTTCCTTTGTCCTGTGGCTTAAAGGCAGGTTGTGCTAGTAGAAGGCTTCAGCAGCAAGATGTCAAAAGACAGAAAAGCAAGCAAGCCGAATTCCTTATGTTGCCTTTTTGCCTTCGAATTCAGCTGCTTCTGGCAGGTGGACCCTCTACTCAGCTTCTGGTAGCACTGATTTCCTCCCTAACAGTTGCAGGCTTAAAGGACATGGTGCCTCTCTAGCTTGTTGGCCCCCCTAATTTGCATGTTCTCTTGGCTATGCTGCCTTCATTAATATTGCTTCACATTGAATCACTAGGTTAGATTTTGAGGTCTGACAGGACCTTGAGCTCACTGGAACACTATCACTACAATGTCTATGTCCTAATTCTGACTCTTGTAGGTTATGGCTTTAAACAATCTGTCCATTGCCCTGTACTTCACTTTGTTTGTATAAAATAAAAATAATATTTGTACCGAATGATACTGTAACTCATATAAATATGTGTCAGTGTTCATTTACAATGAAGAAAAGGAGAATGCTTACTTGCCACATTTCAATCTGTACAAGTGTGGTCTATAATGATCCCCTACCCGTTCTGTTCAGACTGATCTCTTGGAAAAATAATACTAATATGTAGTTCTGAATATTGGGATACATATGAGTGAAAATTTCTAAAAAGATGAGCTGGGGCTGGGGATAAAGCCTGGTGACACAGCACCTACCTAGCAATCCTGAGTTTGATTCCCAGTACCAAAAAAAAAAAAAGACATAGTTTGATCCCATTTTTTTATAACTCTGTATAGGTTTGTTGAACTTCCAACAGGTTTTCTTTCTTCTCCCTTAATGGCCTACTCTATGTTAATGTAGAAAAGCTTATGGGTCGCTAACAAAGGCATCATAGGAGAGCTACAATTTACAGAGCTAAGACATACCCTAACAGGCTCCAGGGATCACAGGATCAAAAACAGAACTAGTATGAGATAAGAAGAAAATAATAATTTTGTTCAACATTGAGGCATTTGTGCATTGTTATCATATAACACAACACAATTCCTAATGTGAACATTTAACAAGCAAAATTTTTTCAAGTGGTCCATCCTGTCACATTTGGAGGAAGTATGAGTTGTATGTTGGAGCAGTGAATAACAGGAAAATGGGATTTAAACTAATTTATGAAGGGCTGGCCAAATAGCTCAGTGGATTAAGGTTCCTGCAAGCAGGCACAGGGGCCAGGGCTCTAATCCTGACCTGCCTTGCCGGCCCCACCCCCAGGGCACTCTGAGAAGGGGTGTGGTGAGACTGGGTGTGGTGGTGTACCTGTAATCCCAGCTCTTGGGAGGCTATGAACAGGTGGATCATTACAAATCCAGTCTAGTAGTGAGACGCTGAACACCCTGTAGACCCTTCCCTAAAATACANAAAAAAAAAAAAAAAAAAAAAAAATTTACGAAATCTTATGTGTGATCCTATGCAAATAGCATTTTCCCCTCCCGAGTACTTGTTGAAAGTATCTTATAATCTGTTGTTCACAATGAAGTCATATGGCACAGGCTAAGGGCCAAGAAGGAGCTTAGAAAAACAAGAACTAGTAGCTCTGTATCACCTCAAGAGGTAGTAAGCAAAAGCAGATGAAGTCCAGGCTCTCGTTTGTCCTTCTTGTAGTTCAAATGATGGTTAGGGTGCAGTGACAAGGATTCCTAACCATGAGTCAGCAAATTCATGATTCTGCTCTAAGAAAACCAACACTGAAAGAATGTAGTTTAACTTCTCAAGGACTTCGCTGGCTGGAGACTGCATTCTAATTGGTTTCACATACATTTCCTTTCTTATCCCCAATACCCTTCGAGGGTCCTTCCCAGCTTTCCTTCTCCTTTTACTGTTTAGGATCTGTAATTGCTCCCATCTCAACAGTGAGAGGTAAATTAGAAAACTGGGCAGTATTCTCTTGATTTGTTTTTAGAAGGAACTTTTATCTCACACAGGCAAAAGGAATGAGAGAAATCAGCTACTGTCTGATCATGCTTTTCTTTATTCTACTGTGATGATAAATTTGATTCTGCTGCCCCTCTTGCTTCAGGTTCTGAGCTTCTCTTCTGTGCAGAATTCCTTCTTCATTCTTTCCTTTTACATTTGTGTGTGTTTGCTTAGTTTTTCTATTATGCTCCACTGGAGTGTTCATGTGGTTAGTGTGACAGGATGCTTTCTTTTCCAATGCCATCAATGAATCGCAAACGCAGCATACAAGTACAGGCAGGAATATGTCATATAAATGCTTCTTTTTTCCTGAGGACTGAGAACCTTGTAACTAACAAGATATGACTGAAGCTCACACAAGGCAGGTGGAGAATGCAGCGAGCAAAGGCAAGTTAGTCCCATGTATTGGTCATTAGCATCTAGGTGGTCAGCCACTGCTATGCAACTCTTTACATCATCTCATAAGGCTGAAGTTCGGGGCTGCCCCTGGAACAAAGAGCTCCTTCTAAGAAGGGTTGTAAGATCTGGCATTGCCCTGTGAAGGAACCCTTTGGTACTCTGAAAGCAAGCCTTAGGCAGCAAGGTTTGTTATCACCATAAAATACTCTTCCTTTTTGATACTTAAAAGCACTTTTGAACCATGATGAGATTCAAAGATTACCCTTGCATATCTTAGTGTGAAGGGACAAGTGAATGATCTAAATCTTTTTTCTCCTTCCCCTGCAGCAAGCCATTAAAAAAATGAAAATGCACTGTTACATGAAGGCAGCGTACCCTAAAGGTCTACGGAAGTTTTCCGGACACACAGTTTGCCCTTCAGTTTTGCTTTTATTATATTATGAAATCTGTTTTAAGTGCTGCCCAGAACTTGTATTCCAGCCAGCTGAAAAGATAGACATATGTGTATCTGTGTGGACAAGCCTGTTTACTTCTGATGTTGCCTCAATCCAATGCATACTACATTTTTTTTTTTTTTTGCTCCGAATGCCTTCAGGGCAGGTTTGGCTGGCTTGAGTTGTGGGGA
>NDGM011223679.1:3389-15699 GCA_002564305.1 Octomys mimax
GTGTGTGTGTGTGTGTGTGTGTGTGTGTGTGTGTGTGTGTGTCTGTGTGTGTGTGTGTGTGTGATCCTCCATCACCTGAGTGATGCCTACTGGCACTACTGCTGCCTCCTGCAAGTGCTCCTTACAGAGCAGGTACAAATAAGCTGTCGACACTGCCAGCTTCCGGATGTGGGGGGATTTGCAGGGGAGGATCAAGCAACTGCCATACTTATAGAAATACAGATTTGAGACAAAAGCCTGATGTCCCAAGAGAGCAGGGAACAATAGACGGAGCCCGAGGAGAGTTGCTGTCTGTTTGCAAATTCCCAGAAAGCTGGATTCAAGGCTACAGATAACAGTTTCTCCTGCAGACACCTTGTCCTTTGATCCCTTGCTTGGGATGTTATCCGCTAGCATTTGTGTAAACCTAGTGTTAGGCAAATGGTGGAAGTTAATAGAGATAGTAGTTTGTATTCATTTAGATAATTATGCACATTCTTTAGTCTGCCTTTAACCCTCAATAAAAGTGAGATGCTTCTGAGGCTCTGGGCTCACTTGGAGAGAGACTAATCTCAGTGAGACCTCTAAAGCTACATTCATCAGGTCTTCTCGTTTCTTTCAGCACCGACCTGTAACATACAACAAGTGATGCCCAACGTGGGGCACGGAAGACGACCAGAGGTGAATTAAGAGAGGCCTGACCACGTGGGAAATGTACGCCCAGAGTAGGAGAGACCACTGGGCAGAGCTCAGAGTAATGGGGAACTCTGCTTCGGTAGAGAATGAGTAGGTCCGTCTTATTCGGATATTACTCAAAGCAGCGGGTGTAAAGGTGAAACCAAGGAGTTTCAAGGAATTATTTTTCCTTATAAACAGGCATTGTTACTTGTTTCAGCCTAAGGGAAAGACTGCTTTAAACTTAAAAGTTTAGAAACGAGTTATGAGAACGCTGCATCGTGCTCATCAAAATGAAGAACCAATTCCTCTTCATGTGCGGGCTCTTTGTAGTTTAATTTCCTTAGCCTTGGAGCCGTTGCAACTGGACTCAAAAGGGTCTAAGAAATATTTGAAAAGGTCAGCCTCAGATGCTGATATTCCTAAACCTCAAGAGCACCTTCCGCACAAATATAAATCTGCACATGAGACCTTTTTAAGACCTCTGCCTTCCTCACTCTTAAATGCAGAGGCCAGCATAGCAAACAAACAAACAAACAAACAACAACAACAAAAACAGAGCAGGGGGCCTCTGTGGTGCATAATTACAAAAAGTTGCACCCCCTCAAGGCCAACTACTAAAAGGCACTCCCCGGCATACCAAGAGTGCTGGTCCTTTAAATTTCTCGATGTGCTATAATGGGGATGAGTCTGACAAACCAGCTCCTAAAAGGACATTTATGGCATTACAGACCATCTCCTCAGAATCTGAGGATTTGAAGTACGTAAAACAAAACAAAAACAAACAAACAAAAAAACCCAAACAATCTAAGAATGAGATAAGTGTCCTGTGAGCCAAGGTAAGGCCATTATCACAATTGCTTTCTAAATTGATTTTAAAAAATCGAAGTCTCTACCCCTACAGTTTCTCCTTTCCAGTTCACAAAAAATCAGCCTCTACTGCCATCTTTTAACTCTTCTGCTCCTCCATATGGGGAAAAAAAGTCCCCATAAAAGTGTATAAAAGTGTAATATCTCAGGCTCTTCGCCTTGAGGCACAGCCTGGAGAAAGGGACAAACTGAGATCGGGAGGGCCCCATGCTCCCATCCACTCTCATCCTAAACTGACCCAGATCAACATCTACAAGACAGGTTCAGCCGCAGAGGCCTGTGTTCCCGGTGCTAAGTAGGTGGGTCATGACCATGACATACAAAAAAACCCTTTATAGGTACTAAAACCATTAAGCTGCTCCTAGCAACTCGGCAGCACACCTATAGAATAAGATCAACCAAAGACAGAGCCCTGGTGCTAAATGGTCTACAAGGTTTTTTTTGGTGTAATCAATGTTTATACAGAAAAATCAAAGTTATAATTCTATCCAACCAAACCATTGCTTAAACCACACGGATTCTTGTATTATACAATTGATCATTCATTTTTGCTAAAAATTTTAAAATGGTTTAAAAAAACAGTGGATTAAAAAATAAAAATTAAAGAAAAAACATTTTAATGGCTTTTCAAATGCAAATATGGTTGGCCTCCAGGTAAAACAGCTACCAAGGTAAAAGGTCACTGCCCCAACATATTTTAAAAGACTACTTAAAATTTTTTTAATTGCTAATAAGTTTGATTGCTTGTTTTACTGTCCTAAATTAAGCATGACATTAAAATAGGGCTTTGATATTTTACAAACAAATAAAAAGGCTTAAAATAATGTGTAAAAGCCATGGGGTTTAAACAGTCACTTAATTTGACATTGATTTAAATAATAAAAGGCCTAATGGTGGCCTCCAAAGGCCACTGTATGATCAAAATTCTCTTAAAGCATGAGAGACTAATCTCAGTGAGACCTCTAAAGCTACATTCATCAGGTCTTCTCATCGTTCCTTTCGCACCAACCCGTAACATACAACACATACTCTTCTGAGTTGTCGTTGGCTTTCGTGTTGATCTTGACGAGGTAATTTTCCTTCATGACGCCCTCCCATGCCAAAGTCTCATTGTCCTCGTTTTTGAAACCTGGAATAATGAGAAAAGAAAGACATTCAAGTTGTTCCATTTGCCTCTTGCCTCTCGCTTTTCTAAATCAACAGCTGCTCGGCATCTTGTAAGACCTGGGCACTAGAAAAGTGGGGCTCTGCCTGGCTGAGTTCACCGCCACTGCCCATCAGTGGCTGCCCGGGGCGATAGGATATTAATGGCTTTCTGGGTATTGATGAAGAATCAGAGCTCCTTGAATGGAACAAGCACTCAATCTTTATTCCGAATACTGATCAATTCTAATCTTGTCTGTGTGTTTTGTAACTTAGCAAAATCATCCCACTGAAGCATGTGGTCCTCACGTGGGATGGCACATGCTCCTTTTCTGCTCCAATGGCATATAAATGCTCAGCCATGCAGTGGGGTGATTGCCAGTGGCTCCCCAACAGGCCACCTAAAACAGCAGTGAGAGCTTTGGGAGAGAGGAAAATAAGCCGAGGACATTGCTCCTGTTCTTATCAAACATGCAGTCTGGGTGTGGATCTGAAAAAAATTTCTCACTCTGGTCTTTCTCTTTCATCCAAGCCAGGTCAGGGCGGAAAGTGGCCTGCGACACACTCCCATCTGTCCAGCTTCTTACAATGCCGGACGGCAGACGAGCGAAAGAGCCAACGGTCCCTTCACCCACATTCCAGGTATGAATGCAGCGGACACCCCTTTGCCCCATGAATCCGTGAGCATGGGAAAGCACCTGTGTTTGTGCCAGGGCCCGCTGGGAATGGACTTGAGTAGCTTCCGCTTTTAATTTACCATTCACACGTACTCATCATCATGTGAGAGTTTGGGAATTACAGCATCTTCCTGTGTTTAAAAAGATTTAACTGAGGCTCAAAGAATCAATATGTAATGCTTTGATTCACACAGATCCCAGCTCAGCAAGTTTATTTTCAGGAAGCATCCTGGAGATCGAAGCCAGGGCACTGTATGTGTGGGTTATACCCTACCCTGGCCCCCACGTTTTACTGAGACAAGGTCTTGCTGAATTGTCCAGGTCAGACTCAAATTTGCAATCCTTCTGCCTCAGTCTCCCAAGAAGCTGGAATTCTATGTGTGTACTACCATACCCAACTATATGAATTATCTTTAAGTGGTGGTATTTCAGTTTATAAAATAGTTCTTAACCACATTTTGAAAATTTATATTGGCCCCAGCAATGTATTCCCGGCATCTTTTATTCAAACTAAAATACACGTGGAAGCAAAAGAGGAGAACTTAAAAATCAACACAGAAAGTCTGAAGCTCCTGAGCACAGATGGAAAGAGAGCAAGCATGACAGATGACCAGGAGAAGCCGGCCGGTGCTGTCCCAGGCAGGGCGGTGCGCGCGGAAGTGGCGGCAGTGTCCTCACCTCTCATCCTGGAAAATCAGCAGGCTTTAGAATCATCCCTGTGCTCTGTGTTGGGAAGGATGTGGGGAAGCAGGCGGCCCGCAGGGTGGGAAGGGTGTGTGGTGGAGGGCACAGGCAAGCAGGGAACAGGCAGCACCCCAGCTGGGCACACTCTTTACCTAGAAGGGTCCACTCCAGAAATAACTCAAAGAACAATGATGGAGAGGCTCCGAAAAGCACTCGCGAAATTCTGCATCGAGGCATATGCTAATAAGACGCAAAGCAACCTACCAGCATGACAACAAGGGATTGGCTAATTATGGTACAGCCCTGGCGAGGTGATTACAGGGTTAAAATCCAAAATCGAGGTAGATCAGACTGTTAGAAAACAGGCAGATCTATTTTACGTACTAGATATTTTCATAGGTATTGCAAATGTTTACTGTGTATTATTAGATAAATGAACAAATTAAATTGAGTGTGTGTGCAGACAGCAATTCAGTTACTCCGAATCCACACAAGAATAATGAAGCCCCCGGGGCGCGCTGACACTGTGACTGAGACTGGGCGTGGTGGCGCCTACGTGTGATCCCAGCGCTCGGGAGGCTGAAAACAGGAGGATCACTACGGGTCAGATCTGAAGTGAGCCTCTGAAGGCCTTGTACTAAATAAATATTTTTTTTAAAAGAATGAAAAATATGCCACAATGCTGCCAATATATTTTTTCCTTTTTTGTTGGCTACATGTCCCTGTGATCATTACTTGTACATTTCTGTATTTTTCAAATGTTCTGTAATGAATACAGATTGCTCTTTGAATTGCAAAAAATACATACGTTTTGTAAAAATGCAATTACTGGGCAGCTTCCTTTATACAGCTTGAAGATATCCCCCAAGTGAGTACCAAAACTGAAAATCTGGATTCTGCTCTTCTAAAAGTTATTTGAAAAAGCTTGCGTTGCCCTCCAAGGACAGGCAATTTCAAAGTAAATTAAACTCTCGACCTCCCCAGGGAATGGAGGCAAATGCGAAGCACATTTAGGAAACGAACCGTCCATCCAGGGATGGAAAACACAGCGGCTTCTGGGGCTGAGACCCTGCGAGGGGCGGTGCGCGGCGCGGGCGGCAGGCGCGGGCACGTCGGTCCGCAGGAAGCCGGGCTCTGCTCTCTGCGGCCGCCACCGCGCCATCGGGCGGGCGAGGGGCCCTGAGGTCAGGGGACTCCCGCCGGGCGGGCTCCTTGTTCCTTCTGCAGTAGAGCCCTCCGGAGGAAGCAAAAGCCTTCAGGGGCTCGAGGGCAGGCCGGTCCCGATTCGCAGCGGTCATTCCCGAGCTGTCCTTCCGCTTCCGGGGCGATGTGTGCCCATCCCCCGTGCATACTACACTTGGTCACTGAGTAAACTCGGGGAGAAGGTGTTGCTTTTCATCCTGTCAGCTGAATCTCGCCCCAAATCTGGAAGGGCGATCGGTGTTCCCGTGCACCGCGTTTCCGGATTCCACTGATCCTGGGCTGAGCGAAACAGAATCGCGTTGAGCCCCTCTGCCGCCAGCACCGAGCGGCAATTCACCACCTCGGAGGGCAATTCATTTCATTTCCAGACGGCTCTGTTAGTCATTCCTTTTTCTTTCTACCGAGTCAAAAATCTTCCTCACTGAAACTTTTATCCACTGTTTTCTTCTCTGGGCCCATTTATAACAAACTTGTAAGCCTTCCAACGCCATGCGCCACCCCTTGAGCCCCCTCTCGGGTCCTACGGACATTCATCCCTAACGTATTTCAAGACAGGCCGGAGGCCATGTGATCAAGAGCCTCTGATACTTGGACACGGTCTCTGGGTACACTGAAATTCCAGATCTGAGCCTCCAGCCCTCGTCCCTGCTATAGGGGTGCTTTAAATTCCTTGAGTTAGAAATGGCTCGCTTTGTCTTCCTAGGCAGAAGCACAGAGTAAGACACGGCAACCTTTGCAAATCACCAAAATGTTTGCTTCAAGAGAGGCAATGACATATGTGTGATAGCTACTGACACCCCAAAAGTGACACATAACGTCTTGAAATAATGCCATCAGGAGAGCCGACCCTGGTGATTGTTTAAACTGTGACAGGGTTGGGTGTTGTTGGCACATTTGCATTGTGAAGTCCAGTTGGCAGGAGGTTAAGAGTTCCAAGGAGGGCACAGAAGTAGATCCGGTCCAATATTTAAGATCTGACTTATGGGCATGTCGCTTCCACTCCTACGTAAGGAACCTCATGCCAAAAATTCTTGTCGAGCTGATCTTTTTCTTAGGTGCCACTAATTACTAAGTAGGATTTGTACTTTCACTTTCTCAACCAATGAAATACTTGTAGTATTAAGAATAGGGTAGGAACGATCACCCCAGTATGGAACAGGATCAGGGCAGTCAGGGGAGGAAGACCAGAACACACCCTGATCCTCAGTGGCCAGTGGAAGACACCAGCCCTGAGGATGGCAGGAAGAGGCATGGACTAGGAAGAGAGGCTAGCTTGTGTTGGCAAAACTCAATGTGGAAAACAGAAGATTTTCCCGCACCCACAACTGCCCTCAGCTCTCTGCATTTGACAAATGCCTTTAGTGGGAGCAGTGCTCCCAGGGGGGAGGAAACATCTCAGAGTCCTCCCTCTCCACAGCGCCCTACAAAGGTTGCTGTCCTCCAAGTCACCAGAAGGAGCACCAGGATTGGAGGGGCACAACTTCACCAAGAAAGCTGAGAACGCTTCCATACAGGCCCTGGAGCTTCTTTGTCCCACTGATTTCGAGAGAGCAAGTCCAGTCATCCAAGAGGTACTGGGGCGCACGTTTCACAGTCCTTGTCACCACTCACTGCACTGGTGTGTCTCCTGTCTCCATGCTCACTTTCCCCAGGGATTCAAGTTGACATAGTGGGGCCTGTGTGACTCTGGCTGTGAGACATGCCCAGGTCTTCTCTCAGCCTTGCCTCCTGGGAATTCCTCTCTCCTCTCATCTCACCTCTGTCCACTCCCTGCTGTTGCTGCCCACGGCTCACATCCTGACTGCTATCCTAGCCCTCACCTCTTGATCTGACCAATGGTTCAGGTAGACCCTGCCCCACTTAGCACTGCATCCACAACGCCTGGCTGCCGCACAGTGGCTACAGGACAGCCATCACTCCCCAGGTCCATTTCGTCCCTGTTTCACACGCTCCCAGGACACTGTCTGCTCCAGCTTAGGTCTGGCTCCAACCAACCAACCAACCAACCACAGCTCGGGAGGCCAGGCCATGGGCCTTCTCCATGGCTGCGTCCTGAGAACCGGGCTCGTCTGTGAGGGAACGGATACCTCCTGCCATCTAACTGCATCTACAGCATTCGCTCTTCTGTCTGCTAAGGGAGGCCGTGGTTTCCTTTTCATGCCTTGCTTCACTTCCCCATGCAGTTGCTCTCCATCCTTGCCCTTACACCGTCTTTAAATTTAGAAGCACAGTAAGTATGCAGATGGGGGGCTGAGAGGGGATCATGAGAGAAACGTTCCCCAAGAGGACTATGGGAAATGAAGTTGGTAGGCTGTTGCGTTTGGAATTTCTCGGAACTCAATCATTTTCTTTTCCAACTTTTATCCTACTTCTTAGACATCTAATGAGAGCCTTTCTTTGGTTTTTGGTGGCTGCCTAGGTTAGAGATGCGATATGGTTTAGGACATGTGACTTCAAAACATACTACCTTGCCATGCTGAATATTTAGTCATGCTGTGGCACCAGTCCATGAATTCTGCTAGTTTATCAGACTATTTATGCTATCATTTAGTTTCTGAAAGATAGTTTCCCAAGATAAATCTGTCCAGTTAGGCCTTTATCTTTCCTTATTTTGTCTACTCTTTCTGGCCTGATGCCTGACCTCAAGAGACATACAGAGGCGTCAGTGAACAGACTGCTGATAATTCCTTCCTGTCACACTAAGGTCCTCACATCCCTCCAAAATCACACACTGCGTCTGCACCTGGGATTGTGGGGAGGCCACTCACAGCAGGCAGAAGATTCTGGGCTTTTCTCCTTGCAGCAACACTTGAAGAACTTCTTCACCACCATGTAGAAGTAGGCGAAAACCACGAAGGGGAAGGGGATGTTGAGGCGGCTGCAGTACTCCTGCACCAGGAAGTACCTCTGGAACTTCCAGACCTGGTCGTTGTTCTCCTGCACCGTCCCCACTGTGTAGCTGGCAGGAGAGAGGAGAAGCCACTGCTTAGAGATCAGCCCCATGTCTTAGCGAGCGGTGTGCAGCCACTGCTTCCTTGCCGACTGCAGGCATACTGATGTCAAGCTACCCCGGAACCAGCTTGGTCCAGACAACAGGAAAGCCTATGCCCATCCAGGGCCAGAACGAAGGGCACCCGGCCCCCTGCGGTCGTGCTGGCCCCAGAGCACCTGGCTCTTCTTCTGTTTCTCATCACATGCACAAAAATTTCAGTGACCTCCAAAATTACTTTTATTTTGAAATCTTTCAAGGATTCTGTTTTTCATTTGTTTGTTATTGTGTGTGTCACTGAGAGGCTCAGATATGGACTCTCTTGGGAATAATTTGCTCCCTCAGCCAACTTTAATCACATGCAGTTAGGAGAAACAGCTGGTTAGCACTTATCAAGAGCCTTAGATGCTCACGTTTAACCCAGTGACTTCTGGTTGCAATTTTTTTTTTTTTTGGCAGCAGGAGTCGAACTCAGGACATCGTGCGTGCTGGCAGGCACCGTGCCCCTGAGCTCCATCCCCAGCTAACCCAGTGACTTCATCTAGGGGAATTTAGCCGAAGGACAGGGAGATATTGAGACCAACTGTGGATGTGCACCCCAGCTGTGCCCCGGCTCTGAGCGGGACAGCAACCTTCATCCCCACCCTAAGAGAAGACAACAGCCCGGAGGCTCAACGCTGAGAAAACACATCACAGGTTCTGCGTCATAAACGTGGCTGCACCTTGCAGCTGTTAACAGTCATGCTTAAAGCAACTATTGCAGGACAGCATGAGGGGAAAGCAACCCTCCTGCGAGGTTGGCGGGATGCAAACAAGCACAACCAGTACAGAAACCAACGTGGAGATTCCTCAAAAACCAAAGAATAGAAATTCCGTTTGACCCGGCTATCCCTCTGCTGGGCGAATTCCTGAAACAACTGAACACATTGTACTACGGTGACTCGTGCACACCCAGGCTTTTCACAGCACAACTCACAGTGGCTATGCCCTGGGAACAGCCCCAATGCCCATCAGCCATCAGATGGACAAAGAGAGTGTGGGGAATAGACACAATGGAATAGTACACAGCCATAAAGAAGAATGAAATCATGCCATGTGCAGAAAATATGGGTAGAACTTGAGCCCATTATGCTTGGCAAAGTAAATCAGACACAGGTTAAATATTGCATGGTTTCTCTTCATGAGAAGCCTACACTATAAGCAAACAAATAAATAAATAATGGGAAGTTAGAAGACGGACTCTTGGAGATGGGATAGGGGTTAATAGGAGAAGGCAAGCAAAGGATGGGGGGATCGAGGTAAGTTTTAGGCATGTACCTATTCCCCTCAAACTAACGACACTGTTCTGTATTTCAAACATACACTAGTAAGCAACCGCTTGATGATTAACTTTATACTACGGGAAAAGGTTTGTGTGTCGAGAGAAAACAATGGGGCTCAAGTTTGTCCTTGCAGCGTAACTCATGGTGTAAGTCAGTGCTCACCCAGTGGCTGAGGGTGGTGGTTTCCAGCACCACATCTGGGTGGCCTTCAGCACCCTTCATCGTATATTCCAAGCACTATGCTAAGATCATCAATGGTCTATGTCATTTTATTTTCTATCTCCAAATCAATTTTGCCAATGATTTTCCAGTTACAAATTAAAAGAAAACTGCAAAATCGGTAACATTATTCACCAGGTTCTGTTCTGAACAGTCTGCCTGTACCAACCTACTTACTTATAAAGTAGCTCTGTGAGTCCTATTACTGTCTATAATTAACAGATGGAGAAATCAAGGGCCAGCAGTGGTGACTAAACTCTCGGAGTCCCCCAGCTAGAGGAGCATTATGCAAAGACCTGAGCCCAGTAACTCAGCCCAGTGCCTCATTACCTCAGCAGAGTGAAACACAAAATGTCTTCACAATCTGGTTCCAGTTCAAAAAGGGATTGACTGCCTTAATAGCATGGCTGACAGTGACAAAGTGTGCTGCAGGCTGGGCCTTGGAAGGGAAGGATCCATTGTGCCGACCATGCGCTATCTGTGACCCACCTTCATATCAGCCTTTCCTAGTAGACCTTTCTAGGTGGAGAGCACACAGAACAGAGCTGCGCTATAGTACAGCAAACTGAACTCAACAGTTAGCCTGGCGTTTCTTCCAAACGGAAGTCAGGTCGCTGGGGCGGGTGGGGGTGGGGCAGACCAAGCATTGTTGCCCTCCTGTTCCACTCCCCAGCTGGCTCTGGGGGCTACCGAGGTGAATCAGCATGTTCACCCCAGATTCATGACTCTCATGCCAAGAACTTGCCAGCAATCACACTTCACTACTTTGTTCCAGAGTGGCTGTCCTCAGCCCTCAAGGCACGCCCAGATTTTACCCATCTTCTGTCTATTGGTGATTGTTGTCACTGGCCCAAACTCAAGCGCCCACTAGCCAAAGTGCCTGTATCCACTCGATTGCATCCAGGGAGGTTTATCCACAAAATGTTCTTAGTCCTTAGGATGCTTGCAGCAGAGGAAAGAGCCCCTGGGCTGATGGCCTCCCTGCTCCTCAGGAACTCAGAGCAGAACAAAGGCCAGAGGAGCCCATGCCAGAAGAGGGTGCAGCTTGGCCTAACTGGTGATCCTGGGTCTTCTGGGCCATCCAGAGCAGGGCGTGGCAAGCTGCAGTCTGGGTGGAAATCCCAGCTCTCACTGCTTGTGTAAAGCCCTCCAGCTAACCAAGGCTTAGGAAGACAGAGAGGCCCAGACAGTGCAAGGCCACAGTGTGTCGCTTTCTCAATCCATCCAGCCAAAGCCTCGAGGCCAGCTGGCCCTCACAGAGCGGCTCTGCTGTAGCCCTTGGCCTCAGAGGTCTTGCGGCCAGGCCTTGGAAGCATGTCTTTGTGCCGGTATCTGTTTCCCTTTGCAAGTGCTATGCCTTGAATATCATTATTTCATTCCTTCTGCCGGACAACCCAGGAGCCTCCAAGGACCTTCCTGTTGGGAGGGGAGCTTCGTCTGCACTTCATGGGCAAACGTGGATCCAGGGTCAGCATTCTCTTCACAGATAAGTGGTGAAATCCTGGATCCACACCCCAAAGGGTCTGAATAAGCTACTGGACACCAGGCTTCAACCACTAAAACTGTTCTGCACCAAGGGGTGATCTGACAACACACTGAGCACTGAAATTTTTAAAACTTACTACAGCAAAAGATGCATCGCCATTGTCTCCCTCAAGACCCGCCCCTTGCTATGAAACACACACCCCCATTCTTGTCACTTTCAAACATTTTACCGTGTTCAGCAATTTCTGCTAAATAAAAACATCGTGTGTGTCTTCACCCCCGTGTTCACAGAGCCGGCACCACGCCTCTCCTGGCTGCTGCCCAAAGTAAAATGAGCATTAAAGGGTGACATTTTGAATTGATTCAGAACATCAAGGCAGCCACGGCAGCACAGTATAGGCACTCAGGGAGGAGGGCGCCAGAGCTTCGGCACGAAGGGGCAAGAATGATAGATGTGCGTGTTCAAAGCCAGGGGGAGAACTGCTGGGACTTGTGACAGCATGTCTGACTGGAAAGTCTCTCGGTCGTCAAGGACCATCTGCGCCTTCCTGCTGCAAAGCAGTCTGCAATCCTCCCTGCAATGCTCCATCTCCAGCGGGGTCTTATGCCCTAGCATCCACTTCCCGGCAACCGCTCAGCTGCCTGGAGATGCGCAGTGACAGCCAAAGTCACCTCTTGGAACGACCTGAGCAGGAAAGAAGGAGGAAGCAGCAGCCTTCACAGAGGCACCAAATCTCAGAAATTCCTGGAGACTGAGCCAGACATGGTGGCCCAGGCCTATAAAGCCCTCGGGAGTAAGGCAGGAGGATCCCAGCTCAAATCTTCCCCTACACCACTGACTCAAATAAAAAACAAAATTAAAAAACAAAAAGCTGGGGATGCGTAATAAAAGAAAGAGGAAGGGCCTTCCAAGTAGCTCAGCAGATTAAAGCACCTGCAAGCAGACCCAGTAGCCGGGTGTTTAATCCCTGGGCCTGCTATGCTAGCCCCACCCCCAGGGTATGCTGAGATGGCAATTGAGACTGGGCATGGTGGTGCGCCTGTAATCCCAGCTCTTGGGAGGC
>NDGM011223680.1:2201-21032 GCA_002564305.1 Octomys mimax
AAGGGCCTGAGTTCAATCCCCGGTTCCGCAAAAAAAAAAAAAAATAAAATAAAATAAAAAAATAAAATAAAATAGAAAGAAGTTATTTAATTACTGATGACTCCACCTCTACGAACTTTCTATTTCATTGAAATTTTCAAGACCACACATAATTCATTCAATAAGAGCAAAAGACAATGGGGGCTGGGGAGATGGCTCAGTAGAATAAGCGCTTCCCTGGCAAGTGCAAGGGCCTGAGTTCAATCCCTAGTTCTGAAAAAAAAAAAAGACAAGATTGGGAATCAGCAGTCTAACACGGAGTGCATGTTTATTCTGAATGTTTTCTTTTTTGGTATTGGAGATTGAACTCTCTCAATGAGCTACAACAGTAATCTGTAGTGTTTTAAATTTAATTTGATTTAATTTAATGAATTTAATATTTATTTTTGGGCCATACTAAGTTACCAGGGTTAGTCTGAAGCTTATGATTCTCCTGCTTATAACTCCTAGAGTACAGGGGTCACTTACATGTGCTACTATGTCAAGTTTATAATATGTTGCTTTGATACTGTTCAATGATGTGATCTATGACAAATATAGTTTACAAATAAGGTAACTGAATTGGAGAGATGCTTAGTTATCCTATGTCACTAAATTATAAAATTTTATGCCAATTATAATTAGTCTAACATGGTTTTGTACATATGGTTTTCGCCATATGGCATTTTATTTTATTTTATTATTTTGTGACCTGCTTAGCCCACCCTGGGGTTAGGCCTGGAATGGCATGTGGTGCCTGGGATGGAACCGCTGTCCCTGTATTTGCTTAAACTTGCCTAAGCAGGCACTTTAGAATGCTGAGCTATGTTGCTGGCCCCCGCCATATGATATCCTGGTAAATATTTTCCACAATATTTTAATTTGATACATTTTTCCAAATAATTTTCTGGATAAGAGGTAGAATGTCACTTTATATTATTCCTTTGCAACTTAGTGGATTCACATATATGCATAATTTGCTATAAAAATGTAGCTCCTTTACTGAGTCCATCTTCTAACGTCAAATATAATTCTATAGTCTTTGTAGGTATGTTAGCTCATATAGTTTGAATACTGCACAAGTGGTCATGAAAATGTCAAAGGCGAAAGGTAATTTAAGGACAACTTTTCAGTAGCTTACTTCAGAATGGAAACAAACCATTCATTTGTGGATGTTTGTCCTCCTCATCTCAGATATTTTGTGGTTGTTTCCAAGGACATTCCAAATTCTACCATCTCCAATCTGCAAATTTGGAAGACTAGTCATCACTGGGTTTCACTACCTGATCTTTTATCAGAGTAGCTTCAGGAAACTTGAGGACTGCTCTTCGAAATTTTGCATAGTGTCATCCACCTGAGTGAGATTTCATTGAAGCAGTTTTCAAATACATTGGATTAGTATTAATGAGGTCAGGAGATTCACGCTGTGAGCTCAATGAGTGAAGGTGACTCTATTCATCACATTTGCTATTTTCACAAACACACTCATATGTGCACATTACTGTTGCTAGGAGACGCAGAGTAGATCTGTCAGCCAGCCAGCCAGGGAGTGCATGCATCCGTGCCATCAGATCACCCGGGTTATCTCAGCACATTTTTTTCTGCATTGCTCATTTAATGCAGCTGAATTACACCTTAGAACCCAAGACTGTTTAACTTAGGTGAGGCTATCGAGTGTTTGAAAATATCTTAAAGTATAATTAAACATTAACTAGTTTTTGTGTATTCATTCATTAATAATTAATTTGCTTGTATACATTCAAGTACCCATGGATGTACATTTTCATTGTAATCTTTTTCTTTATACTAATCTATAAGTATCTGTTGACTGTTGTTTTGGTCATACAACCCAGAAAATCATGGGATTTCCCAGAGTTATGTTTTGGTTTTTTTGAGCTGTATTTTTGTATTATCTGAGTGACTGAACTGATGAATTCCTGGTAGACAGATGTATCAGATCTGAGTTCTGGACAAAGAATTTGCAGCCTAATGAACAAAAGCAGTTATATAAACAATAAAATGTTAATATCACAGAAAAGATGAAAACATTTTAACATTCAGACTAGTGGCTTTTCCTTCAGAGAATATTAAAGAATTCCTAGAATATCAGTACTTGAGCACCAGATTTAAAGTTATATACTTATGAACTTAAGCCAGTAGGAAGAAAGATCATGGTAAAGTTTGTTACGAAACTAGCGATGAAGAAGTTATTTTCTACCATGTTAAGTGTAAATGAAAAGTTAATAGTTAACTGTCACTTAGTAACAAAGATTGTGTCATGAGACAAGAAATACCTGTAAGTTACAAAT
The DNA here is from genome assembly GCA_002564305.1 of Octomys mimax. Lineage (NCBI taxonomy): Eukaryota > Metazoa > Chordata > Mammalia > Rodentia > Octodontidae > Octomys > Octomys mimax. The sequence goes on from NDGM011223680.1 coordinate 4,529, forward strand.
TGGAACACAGCGGGAGCTCCCTTAAAATGAAGCTTTTCTTTATAATTTCAGTGGTTCTGTAAATATATGGGGTTTCTGAGAGTTGACTAAAACTTATCCACATTATTTCAGGGTTTAAATTTACAGTTTTGCTTAAATTGATCCTGATAATGGTATCACAGGGCCTCTGTTATTTAAGATGTGTTCCATTAATGTCATCATGCATTAAAATGTACTTTCTGTTTTATTATAATGCCTTGGACATATCCTTTTCTAAGACACATTTAAAATGCTATTAAGATGTATTTGTTTGGTTACATTACATTACATTTGGTTACATTTGGTTATATTACATTACATTTGGTTACATTACATAATTTCAAAAACTTTATAACAGGAGGAGCTGAGAGAGATTCCAGTTTGGTATCACAGGGACATATTGACCAGAGTATCAGCCACAGCCACTTCCTGGTCACCTCTCCCCCATGCTTTTTGGACAGAAATTATTCAGCTTCAAGGTGCAGCACTTCAGCATGGGCCAGGAGAAGGTGGCTAGCAAAGGCCTCAGCATCTTGAGTGTCTCCTCAGGAGCAGAGAGAACACAGTTCAAGGCCAAGCCTGCAGACCTCAGCCCTTGGCCAGATGGGCTGCTTACACTAGAAAGGTAGAGAGTTGCTATTTCTCAGTTGGAAAGGAACACAACATGAAACCCACAAAGCTGGGGGTGTTGTCAGGGAAAGTGGGACTCAAGGAATAACCTCTAGTTGCCAAGGGTATTGACATTTGCCCAGAGCAAGCACCTGTACACTGGCCTGGTGGCTGGTGGGTGTGGCCTATGGGACCACAAGCTCTAGGCTGGCCCTTTGTGAGCAGCAAATAATTCCAGTTTGTAGCAAGAGGCCTAAGAGCCACTACCCTACTTCTCACTTACTTGCTCCAATGCATGATTTCTGGGGCCTATAGTGTCTTTTCCCCTCCCCAAGCACTAGGACTCAGTCTAGAGAGCCCAGGGCAGGAATATGGTATGAGTTTGGGAAGTGGTTCTTATCGCATTTTCTTACGGATGTGCAACTTGACAGGAGAGTGACAGCAGTAACACCACAGTCTCAAACATGGCGGCCTGTGAGGTGCACTGGAGCGCTGACCCAGCCTCTTCCACATTTCTGCTGTACTTTCAGGAAAGTACCTGGATGCTGGAGATGTCATTCAGAATCAGGGTTAGGTGGCACTAAAGCCAACCTCTTTTGGGCTTCTCAACTTGCTTCCCACAACAGTCCTTTTACATGAAGGCCCTAGCTTGAGTTGCTGTGGGCAGGATCCCCATCAAACCCTCAAAGGTCTGTACACTACTCTGGAGAGGGGTCCTTCCCTGCCCATTCTACCTCTTAGAAAATTGTGGTAGGCAGAAGGGACACCATGGTTTCCCCTAATTTGATTTTCTTACCCCTATGAGGCAGTCAGCTTCATTAGTAGAAACACTCTGACCTACTCTGACCTGCCAACTCGTCTTACCAAAGTCAGGGAAAGGGCTCAAAGGGCTGCTGAGGAAATTGTGTCCAAGCCTTAAGGCTGGAGTTACAGCACCACCCACTTGGCCAGAGGTGACATATGGTGAAGCAGAGGCCTGGAAAGTTAGGAAGGCATGGAAGCTAGGCCACAGCAAGGCAACAGGATAGTCCCTGACCAAATCCCATGCAGGGCAAAGTTGGAGGGGGACTCATTAAAGCCTGACTGCAAAGGAGACCCTCACTTCTCTCTCCCAGGCTCTACTAGTCACTTATGACAGCCAAATCAATGAGGAAGGTAACCTGAGATGTGTATTGCTGAGGGTCATGGAGCCTGTGGCCTCAGTATTGTCTGGGAGACTGCTGCAGCATGACTGTAATGAGATTGTCAGTGACAAAGATATTCTAGGTGATGATACGCAGTAGGTGTCCAGTCTTGGTCTGGTTGGAGACCCACTGGCTCCTCCTGCCTGGGCTGTGAGGGTGAGCAAGGGTCCAGGCAGAGATGCTGTTTTGGCCAATGCTTATGTCTCAGGGGGTGGCTGCCTTGCATACAGAATGACCTGCCAGGCAAGGAGGACCAGCTTTTCCATGGGTGCCCACTGGTACCATGGGCAATGGGTAGGAATCTTGCCACCAATGAGGGTGCAGGTATTGGGAGCGAGATGTATTGTCCCTTCCCGCTCTGCAGCCTCGCTGACAGGAACCTTTGAGCCTTTGCTTCCTGGAAGGCTGCTCTGCAGCTGCAATGTCTGTGTCCTCACCTTTAGGTCCAGCCTGAGGTCTCCACTGCCCATAGTGAGGAACTTGAGCCTGTGCCTGACGTTGGCCTTTGCAGTTCCTCTAGTACACGATGGAGCTCTTTCAGATGCTGCTGTGTTCTTCCTAAGTCTGGTCAGGCTCTCTCGAGTGCCCATGGCTGGGACCTCTTCAGGGTCCCTAGAATCACCATGGGTGTGCTGAGTGAGGGCACAGCTTGGTGGATGCAACCTCCGTGTCCTCTTGGGCAGACTTCTTCAGCACCCTATCCAGGCACATGGTTAAAAAGATTGCCTTCTATTGCAGTTGGGGCTCAGGGACTTGTGTTCCTGTTCCTTTGGAGATGTGGTCCTTCAGCTAGGGCTTGGCTGCCAGAATCTAGGCCCTTTTCTGAGACACTGGGTGTGGCTGATGGCTTTGGGGGCCTCTCCAGTAATTTGTCTCTTTCATCCTCATCACCTGAAGAGGAGGAGAAAGACATAGAGAAAGGAGCAATGCTTGGATTTGGATTCGGAATCAGATTTGGCTTTGGATTTGGAGAGACCATCTCTCTAAACTAGAAGATGTCATCTTCTTTGATCTTGGGGGTCCCACTATAGGACACCATGAGCTTCCATGGCCAACTCCTGGGTTATTTGCCCCTGATTCTTCAATTTTTCTTCCTGTTCTCTCTTCTGGAAGGCCAGGAGCAGCGCTAGTCCAGCATGCCTCTGCTGGCTCCCAGCCATTTTGTTTGGAAGTCCACCACTGATATTAAAAGAAAATTCATCAATAGCTCAAAATTTTGACTGGCATTTTTTCAATAATTCCAAATTAGACTGACATCTGAGATAGCTACAGATCAGCACTGGCTACCATGACTCTATGCATCCTCATTGAAACAATATTCTTCTTAGCAGAAATGTTCATTATTTAGAGGAATTCTAATGACATAAGCAGAGATACTGTGTAGCAGGAGCCATATTTTATGGGCTATGAATCTCTTTTCAGACTTTCATGATAATTATGTCTCGTGAGTCTACCCACTGCTTACTGAATTCAGATGTATGTTTATTCCTTCCTCAAGAATAAAGAATGAGAAGTAGCCTTCAAATTTCACTTTTCATCGTTATATTGGAAAAAACTGTTTGCTTAGCACAGTGAATGTCAGCAAAAGTTTATTATTATCTGTATGACTTTCAGTCATTGGTGAAAAGAAAGAACAAAACATTGAGGCTGAGCAAATGCTTTCTTTGTTCCTTTCCTTCACGTTTTTCTCTTTTCTACAACTGAAAAATTATTTTATTTGCATTATAATTACAACTAATAGAAACTACTACACACCTCTAAATAACTGAATTCATTATATCTTCTTTTTCTTTTACCTTCTTTTTGAATTTACCTTCCTTTATTATTTTCCTATACATCATACATGTATCATTATATAACTTTAGAAAAATATAATAACACAATAATAAAATTCACTCCATCTACTGTGTTCTTTTTCTTTGATTACAGCTATTTTGTATTTAATTAATATTTCCTGACTAACCCTAAAGTTCTGAAAATGCAGACAATATGCTATGCAATGTTTGTGTGCTAAAACCAATCCCTTTCAACAATCCTTAAGACACGACCTCCCTCATACATCATCAGTATCACTCTTTCAAAATTGACAGTTCCATATGGTGTGTGTGCATGTATATGTGTGTGTGCAATGAATACATATACTTCTTTTACAATGGACATATTTAACAGAAAAAGGAAAAAAAATATTAGGTACTCATTCCTGCTGTAGCCTATCTTTTGTGCTGAGACATTTTCAAGGCTATTGTTTGGGTTGACTTGTATTTTGTAATTTAAGTTGTTCATAACTGTAGAGGTGAAACAAGTGTTGTGAATAATCATTGCTTTCATTTTCAGTGAGCAAAGTGTAGCCCAGAAGCATTGGAGAATATGTAGTGTTGCATCGACAGTTAACAAAACAGACAGTCCGGTGCAGATGTCTCAGGAGGACAGCTGTTCCTCTCCTGATGTGTTATCCCTCTTATAACTTCACATTGCTGATATAAATGCTTCTACTGAAGACTGAAAACATGTATCAGGTATGCATATTGTGTCTATGCATTTGAGGAATGCTAGCAAAATAAAGCTATTTGTTTCACATAAACAAATTATCTGGATAGTCACTAATAGGATCTGATGATGACAGCATAAATTTCAGGTGTTTGAGAGCAAAAATATGCTCTTAAAGAAAATTATCTTTGAAAATATCTGTGTGATTATTACCACATTTTAAAAATACAAATATGCAACTAAACTAAACATATATATATATATATATATATATATATATATAATATTTTCTTCTGATTTCTCTAGCTGTTTTACTCAGACTTAAACTTCAGAGATATTTTTAAATTTTCCTGCCTATGTTTCTTTCTACAAACCAGCATTGTTTCACTCTATTTCTACCTCAGTAATATGACTGGCTGCACTAGTTTGGAGATAATCTGTTCCCCAAGGTCTGCCTGAGGTGGGAAGATAATGCCCTGTGATCTGATGCTGAGATTGGTAGAAACAGTAAGAGCTGAGGCCTTATGGAGTGCAGTGGGCCATGAGGACTCCAGCCTCGTAAATGGATTAAATGTTGCCTTTTGGCTGAATCTCATAAGACTGAATTAATCCCTTCAAGATCAGATTGTTATAAAAGAGTTTGGCCCCCAGCCCCGAGGATCTCTTGTGTCGTCTTGTCTCACCGTGTGACTTCTCCCTTCCTCTCACATGTGCTTTCTGTCATGTTGCCATCTGTCACATGATCATGTAGTCAAAGGCCTTCAAAGTGACTGAACAGATGGCGCTACCAATCTTGGACTTCAGCCCCCGAAAACCTCTTGTTGGTCTAGTAATATGTATGATCAGTCTCAGATATTTTGCTAGAACTAAACAAAATATCCCAGATACACACTTGAATACTGTTGGGTGAACATTTCCACAAATACATATCTAGTTTAATCCTTCAATTTTTAAACATATTTATGTTCAAAAAGAACTTCCTATATCACAGATATTTGCATTTAAATTCAGATTAGTTTCCTTTTTTATTTTGGATTTTTGAGACTAAGCCTCACTGCATATTCCAGGCTGACCTTGTACCTCTCTACATAGCCCAGGCAGATGATGACAGCGACACTTGTGATCATCAAAAACGATATTCCTTTCTCCCAGAAGCTACAACTAGACTGCATTTCTTATTCTCCATGGCAGGCTGATGTCACCTTTAGGTGGAGAAGGCTGGCTTTCCTCCACTGCTCCCTCTGCTGTGAAATGCTTTGCCATACATGATTTGCCAGGCTCCTTCTCAGATTGTCAGCTAGGTGCTGACATCCAGAGCAAGTTTGAAAATAAAATCTGTGAGGTGGTAGAGCTTCTACTACCTTGCAGTGAGTATTAACTGATAACAATTTTACAGGACTTGAAATTAAAGTCCTTGTGATTTTAAGCATTGATTGTGTTTGGGTTTTAGTTTCTAAAAGCAAGACAGCATTGTGCTAAACTATGTGGATAGAAAGTAGGGACATTATCTTTTAAATTAATATAAATATTGCCTAGAAATGTATATTCAATTAACTGTTATAGCTTTAAGGATTTTGAAATTTGTTAAAAAATAGATATGGCTCGAAATATAAGAATTATAGCTGTATTTTCATCTAGCAAATGATTAACAGTAGGAAGGATCTAAAGAAAGAAATTCTAAGAAATTAAAATTGTTTTGCATTGGATAATAAGACTGGAAGAACTAATTGGTAAAAATATCCTAGAAGAAATAATGAACCATAAATTTAGTGTATCCTTCTTGATTAGAGAAGTTTACATGTTAAACAGAAGCATACAGATAATATATTGGCATTAAATAAAGCCACACAAGTGTTGGTATGGTCATACATGCTTGCTCTAGACTAAAATATATTTGGCAGAATTTAAGCAAAGAGTGAATCTCTTTGAAAATTTGTTTGGCCTTGTTGATATTGGTTCAAAAACAAAATCAATAATTTAAATAGGAATAAAGATACTTCTGTAGTAAGTATAACCAACTGCTGAATTTAAAAGCTCACTGGCCTGCACACTTTAATGTAATAGAATTTTATTTCTTATACCAATGCTAATCTAGTTCTAGTGCCTATAAAATTGGAAATAATTTAAGAAATGGGGACTTGTTTTCTATTTGTCCTGTATGAAGAAATGAAAAACTGAAGTCAGCAAAATAAGCCTCATGATGAATGGTTAGCAAGAACAAGGATTGAAACCCTTAACCTATTGCTTCTCTGTTCTTGAGAACCCTAAAAGATGGAGTATGATGATAGTCAAATCTTAATAATCAACCTAGTAAACACATATAATAAATCCATAAATGCCATTTTACAGTGGGAAGACACACGTTTTATCTAGATAGATGCCCTTCAGGTGTATTTTACTATATCTTTTCCTAGTTATATTTTATTTTTTTCTTATTTCAGATTTCAACAAAGATTATGGAAACTCCCTGAGTCTTTCAGGTATCTCCTTCTCTTTAACCTCAATATATTAAAACTGAACAGCCCAAGGTATCCATGAATCAAAAAAATTGACAAGAGCCATCGTTTAGAGCCAAATGAGACTTGACTCTATTTTAAAATGAACTCATAGATTATAATGGAAGAGAAGGCCTCAGAAGTTACACAGATGCAGGTGAGACAGCTTTTACCTCATCTTTTGTTCATACCCCCAAGAGCTTCATGCATTTGTAGGTGGGGCTTGATTATGGTCTCTTGATTATACTCCACTTGCTGTTAGAGATGGGATCTGATCATAAGGGATGAGTCTTTAGGGGGCATGGCTGGAAGAGTTGGATTCCCTTCCCAGCTCTTCCCTTTACTCTTTCTGTTTCCTGTTCTCCATGCCCCTCTATTTTGGAAACAGCCAATTATAAACTGAAATGTGACCCAAGGTAAATCATTCTTCTTTTATGTTATAGCTTTTAGGTATTGTATCTCAATGAAGACAAAAGTGACCAAGGCAGAAGATAAGAACCTATCTGTAAGAAATACTTTCATCAGAAAATACAAAGTCAATTAATTTATTATTATTATTATTATTATTATTATTATTATTATTATTTTGTATTTAGTACAGGGTATACAGGGTCTCACTACACAGATGGTACTTATGGTGATACTTCTGTTATCAGCCTCCCAAACTCTAGGAATACAAACGCACACCACCTTGTCCAGTCTCAATTGCCATATTAGTAAACCTTGGGGGCGTGGCCTGCACTGCATGCTGGGGTTTGAATCCCGGTTGCTGAGCCTGCCTAAGCAGGTGTTTTAGTTCACTGAGCTATCTGGCCAGCCCACAAGGTCAATTTGGATGATTCATTATGAGTAAAAAGAGATTTATGGTAATGTCTGACTGATAAATATAATTCATACAAGCCATGTTATTGATGTAATGAAACATGAATATGTTCCTTAACATCTCAGTAATCACTGATGCAGCATTCCTCAAAATAGTTCTGATTTGTTGTTTCTCAATGAGAATGCAGCTTTACTCCAGAGATAAATGCTATATTGATCAGCTTTGTGTCTGTTAAAAAAAATGTATGTATGTCTTCATTCCTTCTAGATATTGATTGATTAACTAGAAAAAGTGAATAAAAAATTGATTGTTTAGTAAGGTCTATAATTTCTGGCCACTCACACCTTGGTTTTCTCATGATTATGAATATGTAGAAGATCTCACATTGGGCCAATAGATATCTAAATTATTGCCCATATTTTGTGGGAAAAATCATATTCAAGAAAGTGAATAAAGGTCAGAGGTATTATATATATATATATATATAAGTTTACTCAGACAATTATAAGAGAATATTAATTTTTGACATCATTTCTGGACTTTTCTTGGGGTAAATGTATTATCTGGGGTTATATTTGGCTATGTGCAGCATGGTACAACCAAACAGATAATCTACCTAGTTAGGAAAAAATCCAAAAGTAGATTGCAATTCAGATCTACAATGTAAATCGGTCAAAGGAAACATATAGTTAATCTGCAAGTGTTTTATTTTGTTACAACCCTAGCAAAATAGAAATGTATAGTATTGAAAGGACTTGGATTATTATAACTAATAAATTATATATTACTTTTTATGCCAATTACAAAAATAAAATAACAGGACTCTTATGAGTGAACTGAAATAGAGACCAAAAGATTCTTCACCCAGGTTTCAAGAGAAAGCACATGACAAATGGGAAAATGTTTGCTGTGTAATGACAGTGCCGTTGATAGGTGCCCTTCAGGTGTATTTTACTATATCTTTTCCTAGCTAGATTTTATTTTTTCCTATTTCAGATTTCAAGAAAGATTATGGAAACTCCCTGAGTTTTTTTGTCATCTCTAACCTCAATATATTAAAACTGAACAGCCCAAGGTATCCATGAATCAAAAAAATTGACAAGAGCCATCATTTGGAGCCAAATGAGACTTGACTCTATTTTAAAATGAACCCATAGAATATAATGGAAGAGAAGGCCTCAGAAGTTACACAGATGCAGGTGAGACCGCTTTTACCTCATCTTTTGTTTATATCCCAAGCAGCTTTCAGTCCACAACCTTGACCTCCAACTATTAGTACTATATCCACACTCTTTGAGGCCCTTAAGCTAGTCCTTAGTAGAGTTTTCTAGTGTTTCTGAGTGAAAGACATCAAGAAGTTTCTTAACTTTTGTCTACCTTAATGAATCCTAAATTCTGGACAACATAAATACAATCTGTAATTTCTAATCTTCTCCTTCATTTGTTTTCTCATGTCATCAGTTCACACTCTTTGTGGAAATATTCTCTCCAACATCATTTCTGCCCTTAGTCCATTTCTGTCTTCAGAGTCTTATCTCAGACTCTACTTATATAAATGTATTTCCTTATATTCCAACTATACTCAGTTAACTCCATTCTGTGAGAGTCCTTTCATATTGAATTCTGCAGTCTTTTGGATCCTATGTCCTGAACCTTTTATTTGTCCTCTAATAACATGCACATTTGCATAACTTTTATTGAAGTGTAACACACAAACAGACCAAAGGAGAACACTACAAAGTATATAGCACTAATCTACATACCTCTATCTCATAACAAGAAATAAAAGATTTCTTCTCAGCAGATCTACACTTTGCTTTCCTTATTGTATGAAGAGAATACAAAAGTGTAGGATAACAAAACATTAGAAGTTATACAAAACTTGACCAAACAAAACAATAGGAATCTGACAATGGCTGCTGTACTTCATAATGTGGTCTTTAATTTAGTTGTTTAGATTGCCAAATATAAACATGCAAAATTGGGTAAGAAAAGGAAGAAGGATAAAACAAATTTAAAAAGACAAGAAAAAAATCAAACATCTACTGCTGCCTTTTGTAGACCAGCAGAAATGAGTAGTGCAGTTGTCCAAGCCATCTTGGATACATACATAAATATCTCTTCTCTCTCCCCCATGCTTTCCCTTTCCCTCATCCCAGTTGTTCCTTCCCTTTGAACAGGTTCTATTACTTCCAAAGTATCTATTGTACCTTTCAAAGTTTATTTATTCTTTCGTGTTCTTACACCAGCAATGAAATATGATGTATGCACATGTGGGTCTGATTTATTTCACTTATTAGTGTGGTCTCTAATTTGATCCATTTACCTATAACAGCCTTAAATTTGTCTCTTTTGTAGCTGATTAATACTCTATTGTGTAAAAATACCACAACTTCTTTATCCACTTCTCAGCTGACTAGCATTTGTGTTATTTCCAAGCTTTATCTATGACCAATTGTGATGCCATAAACATGGGTGCACTTACATCACTGTGGCATGATTTCAGTTCATTTGGAAAGATACCCTGGAGTGGAATAGCTAGATCAAATGGGACTTCAAACCAAGATTCATACTTTGTTGAAGAGAGAATCACTATCTCTGTCTCCTAAATATTTTTTTTATGCTAACATCCTAGAAACGATAGTCTGTAAGAGAGGCTGTCAGTGCCTCTGCTTACAAGAAATGTAGAGAGAGACTCACGGAGATCCATGAGTAAATTTTTCTAAAAATATCTTTCCTTAGTTTGGGTAGGGATAGTTACTCTATTAATTTGATTAAAAGAGTTCTTAACCTGCTCTTGCTCACTGTGTATCCAAGGTAAATATAAGTCTCCTATTATCATAACTTAAGCAGTGAGAGGAGGCCATTGGACAGTAGTCACTTCAACTGTCACCCCCAGTACTCAGAGAGTTAAACAATCCAATGAACCACTCTGTTGTACCATAGAAAGTCAGAAGACTTTTTCAACTTTGTGGATAAAACTTTTTCCTGGCTCGTGAAACTAATACAAGAATAGTAGGATGCATCAGGGATTGCACAGCTCTTTCTAGTCCATATGCAAGAAGTGATGGGCAAAGGTATCATCTATAACAATACTGGCTAATAAACAGGCTGAGGTGTTTGTTTTTCAGTGTTGTCTCTGATCACTGCAGACAGATAAGAGACATAGTTATTTTCACCATTTTTGGCTGGTTGCATCTTATTGTAGGCAAAATCTCACACCAGGAATATTATTTATTTGGGTAGTTTCCACAGTAAGCAAGAGGAGTTGCATTTTCACATATCAGCAGTCAACCATGGCATTTCCACAAACACCTAGAAATGAATGTATTATGACATGGGTCTTTCAATAAAATGCCGTTCTAACCCAAATGATGTCTTTTTGGTGTTTTGAAGGCATATATCAAATGTTTTCATTAGTTTTAACATTCTCCTTTATTTGATTCAAGAAAATACATATTTGATGTTTTCATTACAGAAATAATTTATGAAAATGTGATGATTTGGAAATTGAAAATGGATTTAAAGTAGAAATGTTAAAAGTTTATAATGGTCAAGTTTATATTTAATAGCACTTTGCTACTAGGGAGAAAAAAATCAGTTCTTCATTTTATTTAAAAATTCTTTTCTTGTTTATGTGCTGAATTCTTCTTGTCAGATAGCCATAATTAAAATAATTGATTCTGTGAAAAGATCCAGCAGTATGGTGCTTAGCAGTCCATATCAAAAAGGTCAGACACCAATTACTGTAATTTTGCATAAAATGAAATAAAAAAGCTGCCCCTTTCACTCCAAGTCAAAAATGTTAGGATAATCAGAATCCTCATGAGACTTTTTCAATCAATACATGCTTCAGTGAATGATTACAGCACCAAAATTGGAAGAACATTCTATTCAGGCCTGCAATTACGGTCACACAGGATACAAGTCCTTTTAGAAGGCCTTTTTGCGCACTAAAAAAATGATTTTAGTTTTTTATAACCCTCATGTTTCTCTTACATTGTATTTTGAATATTTCCAAAGTTCAATCTATTTTATGAATGTTTGCACTCACCAAATTGACTCATTCCTGAAAGGCCTGTGACTCTTTGCAGCAAGGAGAAGTTTTTGATTTAGACTTTCTGGGATTTAACTACAAATTCTGAAAATTTTTAGGAGAACATAATACTGCAAACTTGAGAGTCTTCTTAAATTCAGTATATGGGAAGATTCATATTAAAGTGATGCTCTACATCTGCATAAAGATACTACAGTTTTTCCTGGGTAGTATCTTTTTCATTTTAGAACCAGCTCTCCATAAGCTAGTTTAGAAATTAAATATCAAAATGATAGATTTTTAGATGAAGTTTGAGAAATTTTTGAGACATACATATATATATGACTAAGAAAGGATTAACTGAATATTTTGTAGGTGACTGAAAGACCAAAATTACTTCTTTCTTCATAAAACACATATTCTTGAAATTGATAAAACATTGTCAGTTAAAGGTTTTATTTAATTTACAGAATGAGAAGGTAGTTCAAAAGCATAAGAAGGTAGTATAATAAGAAGAAACTAGGTTAGAGTGAAATGGCTTATTACATTACTCTGCTGTTATTTTCAAAATACAATTTTCACTTGAAATTTTTATCTTTAAAAATATTTTCTTTACAAATCATATTTAAATATACTTATGAGATACAGTGTAATGTTTTTATATTTTTATACAATATGGAATGATAAAATCATGTTAAATAATATACAAATTATTTATTTATCATCTTATCTATGAATCGTATGAGACTTTTAGAACTTATTTTTAGTTTAAGAATCTGTTCAAAAAGAAGGAACAACTGGAATGAAGGAAACAACAAAAGAAAGAAGGAAGAGGAAAAGGTACATTTGTGTGTAAAGAGATGATTAGTTGGAAAATTATACTGCTGATTACTGCTGGTCTATTGACAAGAAAAGTTAATGCTTAAATTTTTTCACCCTTTTACGTTCTTTTACAATTTTTGGACCAATTTTGCATGCTTATATTTGGAAATCTGCACAAATAATTTGAAGATGACAATATGCATTATAACAACCATTGTTGTATTCCTATTGTTTAGTGAAATTCTGTATCATTTCTAATTTTTTTTTTACTATTTTTTATTATCTTTAAAAATAAAGGGCTGGCTAAATAGCTCAGCAGATTAAAGCACCTACAAGCAGGTGCAGGGGCTGGGGATTCGATCTCTGGGCCTGGCATGATGGCCCCACCCCAGAGACTGCAATTGAGACAGGGCGTGGTGGTATGCGCCTGTCATCCCAGCTCTCAGGAGGCTGTAAACAGGAGGATCACTATGAGTCTGATCTAGTAGTGAGACCCAGAATACCCTGTAGACCCTTCTCTAAAATACAATAATAAATAAATAAAAATAAAAAATTAAAATGCAAATTAATATTGATGTAGTCACCCTGGTATTCAGTAGTGCTCATTACTTATTCTTATGGCTTCTTGGAAACTTTGTATCATCTGACCATCACCTTCCTTTGACTGCTCCACACCTCACCTTTGCTAACTCTCATTCTACTCTACTACTGTGTGCTTTGTACACTCTCATATAATTGAGATCATTTTATAATGTGATTTCTGCACCTGGCTCATTTCAGTTAACACAATGTTTCCAGCTGGAGCCAGAATTCCCTTAAGAGGCCAAAAGGTATTATCATCTATGAATATACTATATACACAGTATCCAGTTATTTATAGACACTTTGCCTGATTCCTTGTGCTGGACAGTGTAGGAAATCTTAACGTGATCATGAGTGTTAACTCGATTTCAGTTGTTTGGGCTTTTAATTACTTCAGGCACAGAAGTGGGATTGCAGGATTGTATGATGGTTCCATTTTCAGTTTTTGAAAGAAATCTCCACACTCTTACTCATACGGTACCATTTTATATTGTCCCCAATGATGTATAAGAGTTCCTTTTTTACCATGGCTTCTGGAATATCTTTCTTATTTGCATAACATCATGATAACAAAGGTGTGGAGATAGCACATTGTGATTTAATTTGTATTTTCATAGTAATTAATCATGAGGGAAATTTTTCATCCACTTGTTGAGCATTTGTATGTCATTGAAGAATTTTTGCCCAAGTAACTTGCTTTTTTTTTTTTTGGTTTACCTCATATTTTGTATTTTAATTCCTCACCAGATCAATATTTTAGAAATATTTTATTCCATTCTGTGTATTTTCTCTTCACTTTCTATTTTTACTTTATTGCATTATTTTATTTTTTTAAGAATACAGAATAATGATAGAAGAAAACAGCATTAGAAATGATACTAAAATTTCACTAAAGTAAGTAATACGATTTCAACCATGATTGCTGCATTACATGATGCTGTCTTCAAATTAGTTGTTCAGATTACCAGATATACGAGATTCATTTAAATAAAACAAAACAAAACAACAAAGATGCTATAAGAAATTCAAAAGAGGAAAAAAAAGTTAAAAAAATTAAGCATTGACTGTTCTTTTGGAAAGACCAGCAAAAATTGACAATACATTTTATCCAAACTATCCTGCATTTGTACCTAAATATGTCTTTTTCCATTATTTAATTTGTTCTTTTTACTTTTTAAGTGATTTCCCCTGGTATTCAAAATCTTATTGGTTGAGGCATCTATCTACATATATGTTTTGTTTTTGTGGTCTGTGCTGTTGGAGTTGTGTTCCAAAAATTGTTTCACATGCCAAAATCATAGGATTTTTCTCTGTTTTTTTTCTTATAATTCTAGCATCTTTGTTACATAACAAATGCAGAAATTAACTCAGAATGTCTTAAAGACACAAAATAGCACCTAAAATTGTGAAATTAATTTTAAAAAAGAACAGAAGAAATAGACTTTGCTTGGGTTTTCAATGACAAGTTGGAAGAGCATTTCATATAGAGGAACTTAGTTTTCTATGCTTATAAATTTAGAGGGCATCATTTCCAATGGTTCCAGTCAGAGAAAGTTACCCACAGAAATTGGAAAATTATAAAGCTGGCTCTTCCTAATGTTAAAAAGAGGGCTTAAAACCATGTTGTCCCTTTTTGGTTCCTACTTTCTGATTATTTCCTGAAATCCTTGGCATTCCTTCCTTTCTAACTTCTTTCACCAATTTCTGACCCCAATTTTTCAAAATATACCCTAAATTGAGTCCGGGCATGGTGGCATGCACCTGTTATCCCAGTGCTGGGATGGCTGAAAACAGGAGGATTACTATGAGTCTGTTCTCTGTCTATCTATCTACTTATCTGTCTATCTATCTATCTATCTATCTATCTATCTATCTATCTATCCATCCATCCATCTGTCTGTCTATCCATCTATCTATCTATATCCTAAATCATTTGTTGAAAGAGCGGAAGTCTTTTATCAGCCAGCTCAGTTACACTAAACAGGTTCAGAGGATAAAAATATGTTGGCTTTTCAGCTCTAGCCAAAAATATTTAAGTTTAAGTTCTTTTGTTCTCCTCTACAGATAGATATTCTAGAAGATCATGATTATGGTGCAATATAACTATAAAGTGTTTGTCTTGTAAAACCACAACAAATTTTATCATTTTCAACACATATCTCATATTATAGATATTTAGTACATGCTTTTTCCCTCTTTCATGGCTATAGATTATTTCAGGTCATCTATCCTTTTATTATGTCTACAAAAATAAATTTGATTTTACCACAGTTGAATGTTAGTATACTTGAAGAAGAGGGACAGAGTTACACATATAACCTTAGAAAAATATTTTTGCAAAAGTGATGGTTGTGTCCTATGATTCATATTGAAATTTTACAGTATTTATTAGAACATTTCAAAGTTAATTTCTTTAATTTTGACAAAATAGAAATACCTGGTATGGTTGGGGGATTTTCAGAGTTATATGAATCAAAGTGTCCTTTTGAGTACAAAGTACAGTGACAGTAATAATTGAAGTTCCTAGAAGCAGCATAGATATAATGAGCTCCTGCCACATCTGTCATATACTTACTTATTAAGCACAGAGGAACAGTTTGCTGCTTTGAATAAAAAGAGCTAGACTCTTTGATCATTTGCTTAACTGCACTTTAGGAAAAAAACCTTTGGAAAATAAGCTCCCATTAGCATGATTTTTTAAAGCCACTTAGCAGGTCCTTGCCTTCTATTTAATGTTTAAGATGTCAAGGGAATATACTTCTTTAGGAATCTCTATTGCTAATTCATTCCTACTTCATTCAGAATATGATATTTCTTATATTCCTCATAAAAATGATGCAGCAAACTATATCATTTTTTTCCAAATGACTCACTGCCAATGACATAGTTTTGTCTAGAAATGTCATGTAGTGGAGAAGAGATGGTACTATATTAGAACCTGAGCCTCGATATCAAAGAGGATCAATGTAGGGAGAAAGTTAACCAGTAACTAGTGTTCCTAAGTATGTGTATGTGTTTGAATTCAGTATTAATTTATGTTTAGTCTCATTGTGTTTAATACTAAAAAAATTATCATATATTATTATGAACCTTTACAATTATTATGATAACAATGCAGGGAATGCCAATATATGGTGATGAAAACAACTAGCACACCAAATGCTACTGTTGCTTTCTAGAAAGGAAGAATAATTTTTTGCCATAAAGAAAAATAATCAATATAGTATAATTTATTTATTATGCTTTGTCTTATGCTTAGGTAAAGGATTCTTGCCCTTAGAAGTCATTTAGCTTTTCAGATTACTACTGGCTGAAAGGAGGTATAAACCTGTTTGTCTATAGCTGAACTGAAAAGTAATCATGTTAGAGAAACTAAAACAACTTATTTTTCATAATTTTATTGATAAACAAATAGCAATGAGACAGTTTCAAATCAAATTGGTAGGAT
>NDGM011223688.1:0-10838 GCA_002564305.1 Octomys mimax
GCACCTCCTCCCCGACCTGGTCTCCTTCCTTCTTCAGAAGAGCCACCTCCCTGCGTCCTGCCCTCTGTCTTTCACTCTGCTCTCTCGTTTATTTCCACTTTGGGTTTCTCCTGTAAGAGCAGCCACGTGGCACGAGGCTGCAGCCGATACATTCCACTTTGCACCGAGCTTCCCGGCCATCCACGGTCCCACCACGACTTGGGGGTGTCCTGGTGGCAGAGCAGCACTAAGGCTTCGCAAGGGCACCTGAGAGAAACCTGCGGCCAACAACCCCAGGCCAGCCCGCGCCCCTGGCCCTGCAGCAGTGGTGCAGGAGCAGGATTTGGACAGCACAGGAGTAAAGCAATAACCCGCTGCACCCAGGGGTTTGGAGGAGTAAACGGAATGCACCGAACCCTGTGTGTGCCGGGCATGGGGCTCCCTCAGTCCACCTCTGAGTGTCTCCTACAGGGGCAGGTGCACCTTGAGCCTGAAGCTTAGCCTCTCTTTCACTGCAGCTGTAGCTGCACTGGTCTCTTAATTTGAAAACAATGTTCTGCTGTTTTAAGAGCAAGGCACTGCCCAAGTGTACTGTAAAATAAATGACAACCCCCAAAAACAGATTTTAAAGGTAAACAAAATGCCCACATCCCAACCACCCAGACCTAATCTTGGGACTTTGTTGTGTATCTTTCCAGGCTCCGGAGAACTACAGAGGCTTTTCCTGTGTTCACAATGAGACAGTCAACCCCCCTTCCCGCCTGCCTGCCAGCCACACACCCAAATCTAGAGTTGCTCAAGCCCCTTATATAAAATGGGATGGCATTTGCATATAACCCCTGTACTTCCTCCTCTATAATTTTTTTGGGCTTTGTTTGCTTTTTGATACGAGGTCTTGCTATGTAGCCCAGGCTGGCCTTGAACTCAGGACAATCCTCCTGCTTCAGCCTCTCAGTGCTGTGCACAGGTATGCGCCCCCATGCCTAGCCCTCCTTGGTACCTCAGGCCATCTGTAATGTACTCACCATGTGTAACACCATGTGCACGTGACACGGTCACTGTACAATATGACTTAGGGGGTAACAAAGCGCAGATGTAGTTTACCCCAGCACTCTCCTCCTGGGGCTGGCAGGGCCTCTGGAGCCAAGGCACAGGTACAGGGCTCACGGTGTGATGCCCAATGCGTCCGAGTCCTTTCTCCCCATGATGGTGACGGCCATGGGCACATTTTCATGCTAAAGATCAGAGCTGCACCCCGCCAGCACCCTGGACCTCACTACTCTCTGCCAGCCAGTGGGGCTTGGGCTGCTTCTGGCCCCCCACCGCTAGAAGGCCTGGCTGCCCAGCAAGCAGCGCACTGAACAAGGGATGCCATGGGAGGCCCAGCCCATGCACTGGGGGTGCAGCTGCCTCCCAGCTCTTCGGCCTCAACACTGGAAACGTCCCATGGGGTGAGCATGGGGTTGCAGGCCTGGGGGTGCGTACAGCTCTCAGCACGACCCGCTGCCCAACTGCCTTCTGGAATGGCCTGAGCCTGTCAGCTCCAGAAGCGACCGCCTTCTGAGCCCTAATGCCAAATTCAACATGGTGAGCAAAACTGAAGGCTGTTTCTACATTAAACAGACTTAATTTTTCAAGCACTTACAGATTTACAGAAAAATTAAGCAGAAAGCCAATGAACTCCTGTGCACCTACTCTCCTTCCAGCCCCTACCATTGCCACTTTGCAACAGTGTGGATGCCCACTGTCACTGGTGAGCCAGTGCTGGAACACTATTATCCACTGGAGTCTATTTGGGTTCCCGCTTTGTGCAGTTCCTTGCACCCACTGTGTTTTCGTGGCTTGGCAGCACAGTTCTTTTTCGCTGCAGAATAATATTCCATTGCGTGGATATACCACAGTTTATCCATTTGTGGTTGAAGGACATCCCAGCTTTACCAACTATGAATAAAACAGCCATAATCATTCATGTGCAGACTTCTTCTGTGTGTATTTAAGTGTCTGGCCCATTTGTGTACACACTAAGCGTGCCAGTGCTGGATCATAGAGTAAGGGTCTCTTTAGTTTTATAGAAAGCTGCCAACCTGCCTCCCAACATGACCTGGCCACTGACCCACCAGCAGCAAGAAGGGAGAGTTCACCTTTGACGTTTTCAGGTTAGGCAATGCAACAGGCGTCGAAGGGCGCTGGGTTGGCCTCAGAGCACGCCTATCTCAGCGCACATGTGTGCCTCTCGCATGCTGATTGCCATCTTTTCTAGCCAAGCGCTTTGTTCTCCCTGAGTTGCAGGCACTCCCTGGTACCCGGATGCTGGTCCACTACCAGGACTGTGTCCTGCACCCAGGCCCCGCCTGTGGCTCCTCTTTTCATTCTCTTAGTGTCTTTGGAGGGGCAGGAACTTTTGCCTTACCAAGCCCAGCTTAGCAACCCTTCTTGGAAAAACCCAGATTCTCTTCAGCGTTTTCATCTAGGAATTGTCTAAGTTCACAACATAGACTTAGGATCCATGTTGAGTTAATTCTGTGAACACATTATGGTCTGGGTGTAGACCCTTTAAAACGTTTTTTGTACTCAGAATCAAACTCAAGACCTTGCACTTGCCAGGCAGGTGCTTTGTCTCCGAGGTCACTCCTCAGCCCTAAGATTTTTCTATTTTAGAAAGCTATTTTTTGGAGCAGCCTGGGGCCGGAAGCCGCGCAGTCGCTCCCCGCTGAGCTGCAGCTGCCTTCACCTGCTGTTCACCTTCGCTCCAGGTCTGCCTGGCTGCAGCTTCTGCGCCGTTCTTTAAAACCACATTGTTCGTGCCTAGTTAGATATATGCTTTCTGTCATTTAAAATTACAAGCAGAGGACCAGCCAGATAGCTCAGCGGACTAAAGCACCTGCTTAGGCAAGCACTAGGAGACGGGTTCGATCTCATGCCACTCCTGGGGCGCACTGAGACTGGGTGTGGCGATCCTAGCCTGCAATCCCAGGGCTTGGGAGGCTGAAGAGCATCACTAAGAGTCCAGTCTGTGCAGTGAGACCCTGCACTAAATACATAAAACAAGTAAATAAAATTACACGCTTGTATTCCCAGCTCCACAGGAGGCTGAGACGGGGGGGATCGACTTCAAGGCCAGCCTGGGCAGCTTAGTGAGATCCCACCTCAAAAAACAAAGAAATCTTGTTTTTATCCATTTTTGGAGGTTTAATTTACAACTAATTTCTCCACGTTATGGGCCTGTGCCTGCAGTCACCGCCCGTGGCACACAATTGCAGCACCACACAACCGCAGCTTCGGTGCGCGTCGTCATTGACCAAGCACCGTTCACTCAGCCTAAGGCGGGGCTACGTCTTTGGGGCAGGGTGTCGGGAGCCCCTGCAGGGCCAGGAGTGGTGCTTGCCGGGTGGGCAGCCTGGGCACACGTCAGCGGAGGGCCTGCAGGAACGACGTCCAGGCCTTGGCTGTGAGCGCTGCAGGGGCTCTGGGTCTCCAAGCGCGCCCAGAGTGCCCCAGACCCGCGCAGGTCTGAGAGCCCGGTCCCAGCAGGCAGGAGCCGCAGAGGACCAGCCAGGACGTGCGCCTGGAGCTGACATTTCTAAGCCTGCCACCAGGGACTGACATTTCCAGGAGAAGCACTGCTAGCGACGCCAGGAGAGAGACGCGTGCGGCTTTCTGGAGCTGCGCCCACCCTGGCATTTGGGTTTGTTACAAGCAGAGCCATTTTAAAGACGGCCTGTACCTTTCCGATTTTAGGAAGCAGGGTGGGGAGGGAAAAAAATAAAACAAAACAGCTGGCAGTGACAGAGACAGCCAAGAAAGCGAGCTGCAGGAGCCGGGTCCGGGCAGACAAGGCGCTCTCGCCTGAAGCCGCGGGATTGGTGAGCTGCAGGGACACGGGACCCTCAGCCCACGCAGCCGCCAGCACCCCACCTCACCCTCGCCCCGCCCCACCCACTCCACAGCTGGGCTCCTCCCATGTACCATAAGTAGAAACCCAGCCTGGAGAAGGAACGGGGCTGCATCTTTCTTCCTCTTTACCTGCCGTGGCCGCAAAAGGCACCACAGAAACAAGGGTGCCCAGATCTCCCCGACTAAAAGCTTGGGGGAGCATGCGTGGCCCCCGAGTCCTGCACAGCCCAAGGCCAGCCAACACCCACAGCGGCTGCACAAAGCTCAGCTCAGAGTGGCCCTCCTGGCCGCCGGAGCACTGTCACAGACAACAGGATAGGAGGTGGCTTGGGCAGGGTCCCCAGGGATGGGCCCTGGGGACCTTGGGCCTCGACCTTCCACTTCACCTCTCCAAGCCTCAGAGGCCACGTCTGGAAAATGGGGACAATCGTGGGCATTACCCACAAAGCTTGGGCCTTCAGTGCCAGCTCTTGGCAAACGACAATGGTGTGTGAGTCTAGCACCCGCCCTGACCAGCCCAGATGCCCCAGGGATGAGGACCACGCTGGTGTCCCCTTAGGCAGGACACAGAGAAGCCAGTCACCTGCAGCTGCTCATCCCTGCCCCCCGTGGCCCCCAAGTAACACCCCAACATGGGCAGGACAGGCTCCCAGGTTTATTCCTTAGATGGAACCCACACAGGACTCCAATAACAAGTGAGAAACAAGGGTTCCTAAAACTTGGCCACAGCTGCAAACTAGGGCTGTCACATTGCCACGCGGAGGGAAAGTGCACAGCATCCACGCAGCCTTTTCTGGCTAACCAGATGCTATTTGCCAGGTGCCACTATAAGAGACGGCCACCTGCAGGACCTGTGGCCACTGCAGTTCTTCATGCATGCTATGAGCCCAGGATGGTGTCACCCACCAATACCCAGGGCACTGCTGGTGCCAAGGACCTTTGAATAATGACCCATGTAAAAAGCACAGGCTGGGGCTAAAGCCAAAGGGTCACTGGGCTCCCCGAGGCTTGATCACTAATAAATGAGGCGTTGTGACAGTGACATCTCAGGAGACAGTGGAGCTGG
Source organism: Octomys mimax (assembly GCA_002564305.1). Taxonomy (NCBI): domain Eukaryota; kingdom Metazoa; phylum Chordata; class Mammalia; order Rodentia; family Octodontidae; genus Octomys; species Octomys mimax. The sequence continues at coordinate 4,940 of NDGM011223688.1, forward strand.
CAGATCACGGCTTCCTGTCCAGGTCAGCTCCCAGGGAAAGCCTTCCAGGCTTCACTGTGCCATCCACCCCACCCCACCCCGCCCACCCATCCACCGTCCATTCCCACTCCCCTGCGGGTCCCTCCCTCCCGGTCCCGCCCCCTCCCAAACCAAGCAAGTGCAGAGATACAGGTCAGAGGCATGTGTGTAGATGCTGCCTGGTGCTGGGTCTCCAGGGCTCAGGGAGCTGTTCTGGCCCTGGTACACTGTGGCCCCAGGGTAAGCACAGGGCCGGTCACAGTCACCACCCAGCAGGTCACAAAGATGTGACCCCAGAGCTGCACAGCAGAAACAGCTGGATGGCAGCAAGGCTCCCACAGCTGTGGCTCCCAAGTGTCCTGTGATCCCCACAGGGCCCTGCTCACAGGAACCAGCAGTGGCCAAGCCTGCTCCCAAAGCAGGGGAAGCTCCTGGCCACACAGAGGGCTGGGCTGCTCAGGGTCTTGACACAAGACCTTGTGGAGACCAGCACAGATGGAAGGGAAGTTTTATGTACAATGTTTGAATAGGGAAAGCACGCCGCTTTCTCACTCTCCTCTTCCTCCTGCGTTACTTATGAACCATCATCTGTGCTTCTGTGTTCATAATGTGAGCCTTTGTTTACTCGCTTACAGAAGGCAGAGAAGAGCCGGGGAGATAGCTCAGTGGCATAAGCGCCTGCCTGACAAGCGCAAGGTCATGAATACCTGGTACGAAAATGGTGTCCATGGCACAGAAAGGAGCCCCAGTTGGCTATGGTGCGGAACTCCTATAATTCTAGCCCTCTGGGAGCCTTAGGTAGGAGGATTCAAGTCCAGCCTGGGCAACTTAGCAAGACCCTGTCTCAAAATAAAATATAAAATGAAGGCTACAGCTCAGTACAAAACCCCAGGTTCAGGTTCAATCCCCAGTACGGGGGGAGGGGGTAAAAGAAAGCTTCCCAGGTCCCCAGATCAGGGCATCCCACCACTCCGTGGCAGCTCCCATGAGGGGGTAGGCAGTGGTGCCGCAGAGGAAGCAGAGAACCCGCCTGGGCTCCTCCCGAGAGAACGAGAGAGAGCAGCACGCTCGGGACAAGCTCCTGCTCCCATGTCATGAGCCCAGCGCCCCCTGTCCGTCTGTCCATCTGTCTGTCCGTCCACCTTGGGTCCCAAGGGCAAGCCCTGGTGCAGAACCCAAGCGGCCTCCATGCTACTTCTGGTCTGGTGGGCGATGCGATGATGGGTGCTTGGGTCCTTCCTGCCTGAGCTCTGCACGGAAGGATTCATGTCACAGTCCCTCCTCTGGACTTCAGGCCCACAGCTGCCTGCAGCCAGCTCCCCGGAGTGCAGAGCAAGCCAGAATCTGCTTGCAAGCGACTGCGGGCCAGGCGGGCTTGCCCAGTGTGCAGCCTGCACAGAGCACGCAGTAGCCTCTGTTCGGCTGGATTCTCTGAAACTCACAGTGACTTCAAGGAAGCAGCACCGAAATGCCATTCAGTATGGAGACCTGCCACCTACCGTGGCAGCACTGGGTGGGGGCAGGCTGTGAGGAACTGGGAAACAACGCAGCCTGGGGCTCAGTGCAATCTCCACCCAGCTCCTGCAGACCGAAGCGCACCCCTGGGCTGAACCCAGGGGCCGCGCTGCAAGGACCACGGCCCAGCAGGACCACACGGCTTCCATAGGGTGATTCAGAGCCAGGCCTGCCCTGCACCTGGAGGCCGGTAACACATGGATCCATAACTCGGGGGGGCCCTGGGGCACAGTGTGGAAACAGCTCTCTGGAGAGGACCTTGCACGTGGCTTTGGGTGTTTCAGGAGAGACCAGGCCTGGGCCGCAAGTCCACATTCAGTGACCCGCATAGTGGGAGCATTCAGTGCCCAGCAGGCAGCTGCACTGTGGCTCCTACTTGATGGGTGGGTGAGAGGGATAGAGAGGGTGAGTGGCTTCCCCAAGGACATACAGCTCGGGAACAGTGAGCCAGGGACTTGAGCCCTACAGGATCCTGCTGGGGTCACTGGTCCCCTGGAATGATATACCACTGTTTATGAAAGGGAGGCTTCAGGGTGGGCCTGGCCTAACCAGGGAGAAGTGCAGGCGGCAGGTAGGCTTGCCCTCCTGTGAACTCAGAGGAGCCTGTGGGCTCTGCAGCAGGGAGGAAACCATGTGCCTGCTGCAGCCCTGCACACCGAGGCCTGCGGCTCAGCCCCACCTGATGCCTGCCTGCCCCTTCCACTCTGTTGTCACAGAACTCCAGGGATAGTCACACAGCACACAGCTGGGCATGGCTGGCACTTCCCAAGGCTGGAAGTCCGGTGAGGCCTGGCGCTGCTTCCACTTGTGGCACAAAGCAGAGGGCAGCAGGCTGCGCTCCACAACTGCCCCGGGGCAGCCAGTCCAGCCCGCCGGCGACGACTCACTGGAGCAGACAGTGACCTGTCCTGAGGGCTCCAAAACCACACTAGAGCTCACAGGATGGAGGGCAGAACCCAGGATGTATCACTGTGCCTGGCTAGGCTCGTGCCCTTTGTTACGCGGCAACAGCCTTGGAGAGGCGGCTGCAAACCCAGGGCCGGAGCAAGAGGCCCTGTGAGAGCTGCTACTCTAGAGCTCAGAAGGTGAGGGTCAGGCAGGCAGGTCGGAAGTGCAGCTCAGACAGGCATGGCATGCCAGCCCCCACCCCAGCTGGCGGCTCATCCCATTCGGGGACAGCAGTGGGCAGGCGCACAGCAGGAAGAGGCCACAGCAAGGCCCTAGCCGCCCACTAGGAAGATGGTGTTGAAAGCACAACCAAGGAGGCATAGAACAGGTCCCAGGGGTAGGGCTATAAAGCAGGCAGGCGGGTTCTGGGGAACGGGGAAACCCTGGCCCGAAGGGAGGAGTCAGAGGGGCACTGCATGTGCAAAGGGCCTGGGGCGGGAGGTGCAAGGGTGCAGAGAGTGCAACAGGGCCCTGCAGGGCAGGGTGTGGAGGAGAGCACCTGGGACACCCGAGGGGGGGGTGGCTGTGGAGACACCACTGCCTGCAGGTGGTGCCTCTGCTGCCCAAGGAATGCGACACCTCATCACCAGGACGGCAGCGGTGCACTCCTCCAGCGTCTGTGGCACGCAGTCAAAATCCAAGTTCCGAGAAGGAAACAGGAAAGATGTGAGCCAGCCCCACAGGCGGGCGTGCCTGGCGGCTGACAACAGCAGGCTTTGCCCTTCTCTCTGTCTTCAGTGTGCACAGCAGCCCTGCAGAGGCAAGCTGGGGGTACTCGTAGCCGGGGCCTGGGTGGCAGGGCCTCTGGCTGGCGCAGTGTGCTGGACACAGGGCCCCGAAGGGGAGGCCCACAGCCAGCCGTCGTTTTTCTAAGCACCGTCCACCACGCCAAGCTTCTACTCCCAGCTTCCAAGGCTGTGATGACCAAAGGGAAGCGTGCAAAGCACTGGAACAGCGCTGAGCAGGAAGCAAGGCCCCAAGAAGTATCAGCAGCGGCAACTATTACGACGGCCAGGGCTGCCACATGGCTCCGACCAGCACCACCCCAGCTGTGCTCTGCCCACACCAGGCGCTGACTCGGTCACTGCTGCCGCCCCAGCCACAGGACAGCAGCCTCCACAGTCCTGTCCCAAAGGATACAAGGCCCCAGGACTTGGGGTGACATCTGCAGCCAGGCTATGGGCGAGTTCCCAAGGGACAGAATCACTCTTTAAAAAAAAAAAAAATAGCACAAAATAGTATTAAAACGCAAAACGTACAAGTGATACAGAATTTCGCTTAATGAAATATGAATTTCACAGTATTTGTTGTAATGCATAGTGTTGTCTTCCAACTAGCTGTTCGTATTACCAGATGTATACATGCAAAATTGAAAAAAAGAAATATATAACAAATTAAGGAAAAAAGGTACAAACAGTTGAAAAAGGGAGACAAAACAAATTAAGCATTAACTGCTCCTTTCCACAGACCAGGAGGGATCCACAGTACATTTGTCCTAACCATCCGGCTTACATATATGGATATATCTCTTCCCCCCACTCCCTCTCCTGTCCTTCTCCTCAATTTAGTAATTCCTTCCTTTTGAATAAGTTCATTCCCTTTTCCCAGAATCTATTGTATCCTTCACATTTTATTTTCTCTTTCAGGTTCTCAAACTAAGAAGACAATAAATGATATTTGCACATGTGGGTCTGATTTATTTCACTTAAGAGAATAGTAGCTAGTTGCATTCATTTGCCGATACAAGCCTCAAATTTATCCTGTTTTATAACTGAATAACACTCCATTGTGTAAAAATACCACATCTTCTTTATCCATTCTTCAGTTGATGGGCTATGGGTTGTTTCCAAGATTTAGCTATGACAAATTGTGCTGCTATAAACATGGGTGCGCATATACTGCTGTTTTTTGAGGTTTTCAGTTCTTCTGGAAAAATACCCAGCAAGGGAATAACTGGGTTGAATGGGACCTCCATCCTTGGTTTTTAAGGAATCTCCAGTCTGATTTCCACAGTTGCTGCACCAGTCTGCACTCTCACCAACAGTGGAGGACAGTGCCTTTTTCCCCACAGTCCCTCCAGCATTTGCTGTTATTGGCTGACTTCTTGATGTTAGCCATTCTTTTGGGGGTGAGGCGGAAACTGAGTGTTGTTTTAATTTGTATTTCTCTCATAACCAATGATGTTGAACATTTTTTCAAGTATTTACATGTCATTTGTATTTCTTCATCCGAAAAGTGTATATTCATCTCAGATGCCCAATTTGGATTGGGTCTTTGAATTGGGGGGCCTGATTTTTAAAAATTCTTTATGTGTTCTAGAGAAAAAGCCCTGTCAGAGGGACAGTCTGCTATACTGTTTCCCCAGTTTATGGATTTCCTTTACTCTGTGGGAAGACTGCTTTTCAAGTGCAAAAACTTTTCAAAATGATGGGATCCCAGTTGTTGATTCTTTGAAGTATTTCCAGTGCAGTTTGGCTTTTGCTCACGAACTCTACCTACCCCTATATCTTTAACATTTCTACCTACATTTCCCTCTAGAAGATTTAGTGTTTCTGTTTTAATGTTTAAATCCTTGATCAATTTTGACTGTAGTTTAGTGCATGGTGACATACTTAGGTATAAATTTAGCCTTCAGCATGTGGAAAGTCAGTTTTTCCAGCACCATTTATTAAAGAGGCTGTCTTTCTTCCAACATTTGGCCCCTTTATCAAAGAAAAGGTAGCTGAGTGTGTTTGTAGTTGTGTCTGCGTCTTCTAATCTGTTCCACTGATCCCCAGGTCTGTCTTTATGCCAATACCATGCTAATTTTATCACAGCAGTTTTATAGTATAATTTCATATCAGGGATTGTGTTGCCTCCTGCCTCTCCTTTGTTTTCCAGGATTGTTTCTGATATTCTGGGTTTCTTCTGGTTCCAGATGAATTTGAGGAATGTTTTCTCTATCCCTGTGAGGTATACTAGTGGTATTTTAATCAAGATTGCATTGAATCTGTATAACAGTTCTGGGAATATGGCCATTTTCACAATGTTGGTTCTTCCTATCCAGGAGCAAGGAAAATCTTTCCATTTTTTCAAGTCCTTTTTGATCTCTTTTCTCAGAGAACCATAATTTTCACTGTATAAGTCTTTCACTTCCTTTGTGAGACTAACTCATAAGTATTTCATTTCTTTTTATGTTATTGTGAAAATTGTGGTTTCCCTAATTTCTCTCTCAGTGTTTACTGTGTACAAAAATGCTGCTCATTTTTTGGGTGTTAACCTTGTATCCTGCTATGTTACTGAATTTGGTTATTAAATCTATAAGACCCTTGGTGGAGTTTTTGGGGTCCTCGATGTAGAGTATCATGTCATCTGCAAATAATTTCACTTCTTTTCCAATCCTTATTCTCTCTCTCTCTCTCTCTCTCTCTCTCTCTCT
>NDGM011223688.1:10888-35419 GCA_002564305.1 Octomys mimax
TCTCTCTCTCTCTCTCTCTCTCTCTCTCTCTCTCTCTCTCTCTCTCTCTCTCTCGTCTAATTGCTCTGGGTAATGTTTCCAGAAGTATATTGAGTAAGAGTGGAGACAGCGGACAACCTTGTCTTGTTCCTGATTTTAAAGTGAAAGTTTTCAGTTGCTGCCCATCTAGTATGATGCTAGCTGATAGTTTCTCATAGCTGGCTTTTATCAGGTTGCAATATAGGGCATCTGTTCTGATTCTCTGTAGGGTGTTTTTTTTTTTTTTTTTTTATCATGAATGAGTGTTGGACTTTGTCAAAAAGCTTTTCTTTTCTCCAAATTTTATATTTATTTATTTATTTATTTATGTATTGTTTTTAGTACAGGGTCTACAGGGTCTCACTACAGAGACAGGACTCATAGTGATCCTCCTGTTTTCAGCCTCCCAAGTGCTGGGATGACAGGCATGTGCCATCACGCCCAGTCTCAGTTGCCATCTCAGCACGCCCCAGGGGCAGGGCTGGCAAGGCACGCCAAGGATTGAACCCCAATCCCTGTACCTGTCTAAACAGGCACTTTAGTCTGCTGAGCGATCTGGCCAGCCCTCAAAAGCTTTTTCTGCATCTATTGAGATAATCGTGTGAGTTCTGCCTTTGGCTCTGCTGGTGTGCTGTATATATTTATGGATTTGTGTATGAGGAACCATCCCTGCCTTCCTGCGATGAATCCCACTTGGTCATGATGTATTTGCTGCATTGTCCGCTAGTATTTTATTGAGGATTTTTGTATCTGTATTAATTAGCGAAACTGGCCTGCACTTCTCTTTTTTAGTTGGATCTTTCTCTGGTTTTGGAATCACAGTAAAACTTGCTTCCAGGAATGAGTTTGGGAGAACTGCTTCCCTTTCAATTTCACTGAACAGTGTGAGAAAAGTTGGCATTAAATCTTCCCTAAATTTCTTCTAGAATTCAACTGTGAATCCATCAGGACCTGAGCTTTTCTGGTAGGTTCTTTTTACTACATTTTCCATTTCATTTTCCATTATTCAGTTATTAAGAGTTTGCATATCTTCTTGACTCAGCTTCGGCTTTTCATATGTATATAGGAAACTGTCCATTTCCTCTGTTTTCCATCCTATAAGAATAAAGATTTTGGAGGTTGGTACTGATGATTTTCTGAGTTTCTCTAGGCTCTGTAGTGATTTCATCCTTTTCATTCCTTAGTGCACAAATTTGAGTGTTTTCTTTCCTTTTTTTTGATAAGGTTGGCGAGTGGTTTATCAACTTTATTTATTCTTTCAAAGAACCAACTGTTTAATTCATCTATTCTTTGTATTGTTTTCTTCATCTTTGTTGCATTAATTTTTGTCCTAATCTTTATAGTTTCCTGCCTTCCTTGGGCTTTGGACTTGGCTTCTTCTTCTTTTCCCAGGAGCTCTGAGGTACAGCATAAGATCATTTACTTGGGCTTGTTCTATTTTTGTAATGTGCAAACTTATTGCTATAAATTTTCTTAAGACAGCTTTCATTGTATCCCACAGGTTCTGGTAAGTTGTGTCTGAATTTTTGTTTGATTCAAAATATTTTTAAATTTCTTCTTCAATTTCATCTGTGACCCACAGATTGTTTAGGAGGTTATTTAATTCCCATGTGTTAATGGTGTTTTTGTGGTTTCTTTTGTCGGTAATTTCCAGTTTCATTGCACTGTGACCTGATAGCATGCATGAGATCATTTCAATTCCTTTGCATTTACTTAAGCATGCTCTGTGTGCTAGCATATGATCTATTTTGGAGAACATCCCATATGCAGCTGAGAAGAATGTGTATTCTATTGTTGCTGGGAAACACTCTGTAAAGGTCTACTAAGTCCATTTCTTCTCAAGTTTAGTTTAGTTCTGCTATTTCTTTGCTGATTTTTTTGCCTAGTTGACCTATCACTTTGTGACAATGGTATGTTAAACTCCCCCATTACAATTGTATTATTGCTCATTTGAATTTTTCATGTCTGTTAAAATTTGTCTTAGGTAGGTGGGTGCTCCTACATAGGGTGCATATATATATTTATAATTGTTATCTCTTCCTCTTGCAGTTTCCCTTTACAAGTATGCAGTGACCTTCTTTTATCTCTTTGAATGATTTTTAGTTTGAAGTTGATATTGTCAGCAACCAGAATAGCTACCCCTGATTTTTTCTGGTTTCCTGTCGCATGGAGAATTGTTCTCCACCCTTTGACTTTCAGTCTGTGAATTTCCTTTTGAGTTAAATGTGTTTCTTGCACACAGCATATTGTTGGATTTTGTTTCTTAATCCACTCTGCTAGTCTGTTGCATCTGATTGGTGAATTGAGGCCATTTACACTGATGATTATAACTGATACGTATTGGCTTATCTTTGTCATGTTATTTTCCTGGTTTCATACTTTCCCCCATTTTAGTTACTTGCTCTATTTGGTGGCTCCTTCCTGTTGTCCTTGCAGCTGTGGTTGTTTCTGTCTCTTTCTAGAATATCCATCAGTACTCTTTGTAAGGTTTGTTTGGTGGTCATGAATTTCTTTAGTTGGTCTTTGTCACAGACAGATCTTACGTCACCACTGAATCTGATGGATATTTTTGCAGGGTACATCAATCTAGGTTGGAAGTGAGTCTCTTTCAGGACCCAAAATACTTCACTCCAAGCCCTTCTTGATTTGATGGTTTGTGTTGAGAAATCTGCCATGATTCTGGTGGGCTTTCCATTGTAGGTGATTTGTTTCTTCTAACAGCTTTGAACATTCTGTTCTTTTGCTGAGTTTCTGATATCTTGACGATTATATGTCTGGGTGTAGTTATTTTAATTATGGTTATTTGGAGTTCTATATGCCTCGCTTAGCTGTATGTCAGATTCTTTTCTCATGTTTGGAAATTTTGCTGCGAGTACTTCTGTAAATAGTTGGTTTTTTTTTTTTAATTAATGTCATTTCTGTTATCTCCTGCTGCTTCATTGACACTTATTATTTTTATATTATTTTTCTTTGTGGCATCCAGTACCTGCTGAATTTTTTTTTAATGTATTTGGTATAGGGTCCCACTATGCAGCTCAGACTCGTAATGATCCTCCTGTTTACAGCCTCCCCAGCACTGGGATTACAAGCATGCACCACCATGCCTGGTCTTAGCTACCAAATTATTATTTCCTGTTTCCTTGTTAATTTTAAGAGATCCTTCCTTTGACATTCATTAGCTTTGCCACTGTCTTTGAGGTCTGAAAGTCTATCTTCAGTTTTGTTCAAGCGGCTTTGCCAGCTTTCAATGGAATTCTTAATTTTCTGGACATTTGTTTCATACATTCTAATTCTTTCCTGTATTTTTCATTCAGCATTTCCATCATTTTTTTATTCTCCTCTATTATTTTAATCTATGTCCTCTTTAGCTGTGCTGAGCACTTTTTGATGATTGTTGTCATTTCTTTTTTGACTTGAAAGATTATTTCTGATCTTGTTTCTTCCATAGCCTGATGGACTCGTCTCTTTGCTTCCGCTGTTGTCATTTCAGAGATTTCAGGTGTGTGATTTCCAAGTTTTTGTATGTCCTTCTCTCCTGGATTTGTTCTGGGTGGGCTGAAGGATTGAGACCGCCTTTTGCTCTGGTGTTCTGGCATTTTCAAAGCTCCTAATAATCACCCAAACTTAGCAGTGGTGGGAGAGCAGTGGGGAGCAGGTCAGTAAGGTTGCCGATACAGTGAGGGCAGGGGAGGACTCACCAAGGCTCTCACTACTAGTGTGGGAAACTGGCCAACAAAGCTTTGGTACAGGTGGCAGGTGTGGGCCAGATTCACCAGAATCCTGTGGGTCGCCCAGAAGCCTCCTAAGTTCTTAAATGGTTGGATCAGGCACCAGAAAAGCTCTGCGCCTGCGTGCACTGGGCCCACTCTGAATCACTCTTATTGAAGGACCTTTGCACGTTAGCCTGGGGCCTGGTACAGGTGACTCCAGGAAGAAGAAGTGCTGCCTTTAGGCATGACAATCTGTCCCCTGGTAGCTCTGGCTCAATTGAGATTAGCAATCAGACCCCATTTATTCTATAAAATCAACACATTCCTTCCCTATGGTCATCTGGAACATCCCTCAGAGATGGAAATCCGTGTTCACACTAAAACCTGCATCTGGATTCTTATAGCAACTTTACCACTAACTGCCAAGGCTTGGAAGCAAGCAAGGTGTCCCTCAGATGAGGAGCAAGAAATAAACCACAGTACATATAGACAATGAAATACTACTCAGCCCTGAAAAGAAGGAAACCACCAAGCCAGGAAAAGACATGGGGAGGCTTAAGTGCACATTAGGGAGGGCAAGCAGGCAGCTCAAAAAGTCTACACTGTGTGGAGGCAGTGAAAAGACCCAGGGCCACGAGAGGATAGACGTGTCCAAGTAGGACAGGAGACTCTGCACAATGCCATGGTGGTAGATGTGCCATGATTCATCCAAACGCAGAGGATGCACAGCCTGCAGGTAGCCCTACGCCAACTGGGACTTGGGTGACAAGGACGTGTCCCTCAGAGTCCACCTGTACAACCAATAAGGGCGGGCCCTCTGTGTGGAAGGGCAGCATCTACAGACGTCTCGGGACCTTGTGTGGGATTCTGCTGCAATTCTAAACCTGCTCTAAAAGGCAGTGTTTAAAGAAAAAGCTGCACGGAGCCAGGCATATAGCTCAGCAGCACAGCACCTGCATGGCATGTGTAAGGTCCTGAGCTTGATTTCCAGCACCAAAAAAAAAAAATCTCAAACTGCACGGAAACCCAGGCCCTTCTTGGAGGCAGCCCAAGAAAACTGACCCTGCAGCAGTGCGCAGGCTCTGGCGACCCTTGGGGGCTGCCAGTTCTTAGATGCTCGCGCCCTTCACACGCGCTGCACTGGCCCTGCCCAACTGCCAAGGCCCACGGGACCCTCCCCATCCCAGCTTGGTGAATGCTGATTTTAAATTAACATGAATAGACAAAAGTCCTGCTTTTTCAAAAGAAGTTGTTTGTGACATAATTGTAAGAGGGATTTTGGTCAGAATGAATTGTATTGAAGGCTTTACGGGGTTTTAAGAAAGCTTTTCCTATTAAATCACTGGAAGACCTCCCCCGAAATAGCTCAAACTATTGAGAGAAAGCCCATCATCATTAGTGGGAAACCAGAAATGCAGAATATTTCTTCAAAAATGCTTTTTAATACTTTAAGTCCACACAGGAAAAGGAGCCCAGAGCTAATAAAGAGCCTGTGTCCTCTGCAAACATACAAGACGCCACGGTGTCCTTACTTTAGCGTCGCCCCTGGTGGCTTGGGGGACTCACGAGGCCTCCAGGCTCTTGATTTGTTTCTTTGTAAAGACACCAGCCCCTGGGCATGATGGTGCACCCCTGTCAGCCCAGCACTTGAGAGGCTAAGGCAGGAGGACCACAGCAAGTTTGAGGCCAGCCTGGGCTATATGGTGAGACCTCGGTCAGAAAGACAGAGGACAGGAAGAGGAAGGGAGGGGAGGGGAAGGGTGGGGGAGGGGTGGGGAGGGGAGGGGAGGGGAGCGGAGGGGAGGGGCCGGCAGGGAAAGGCCATGAGCCTAGGGAAAGGATGAGTCCCCTCCTGGTATCTCCCAGTTCTGCCAGATCCATCTTTTCCAAGTATAATCACTCAGCTGATCAGCTTCCCAGATTCCTCCTTCATGGCAAGGTACACGAAATGTTACATAGCCCACTACGTCAGCATCGTGCACCATAATGAGCGTGTGCTCCCACTCAGGCAGGTTTGGAGATGAGAAAGACGATGAAAAAGAAATGAGGTCGTGCACATCCGATTTCATCTTTGGTGGGATCCCTTGGAAGAGGGTTCAGGTATTTTGCTTCTTTTTTCAAAAATAAAGAAAAGGAACACCAGCGAGCTGAGTCCTTGTCCCATCGGCAGGCGGCAGGACCCCTGGGTGTGTGTGCATACATCCTGCCCTCCAGATCAACTCTCCTGCTCCCAGGAAAGGCTAGCCTCCTGGTGCAGACTGCAGGGCTGCCGAGGGTCGAGGTCAGGCCTGAGGACTTGGAGTCTCAAAAGCCAGGTGTGGTGGCGCACACCTGCAAGGCAGCACTTGGGAGGCTGAGGCAGGGTGCTGGCTGGAGTTCAAGGCGAGCCTGAACTACACAGGGAGACCCAGCCCCCCAAATGAAATAATAAGAAAGCTCGACTACTTGCAATCTGGGCTGAGTACGGCCCCCTAAATTCTTAGTTGCACCCTTCCCTGCTATGGAACTGCATCCTGAGACAAAGCTCTCTGAGGAATCCTCTCAGGCCACCCAAGATCCTGGAGGTCGGCCTCAGCCCAGCACTGTTGTCTTAAAAGGAGCCCCGGAGCGCATCCAGTAGAACACAGCCGCTATAGGCCAGCAAGAGGCAAGACACATGGTATCACAGCACCCCTCGCCCTGGAAGCTGGCGGCAAAGCCCCGCCCCCGCCACCTCCTATACCTATGTTGTCACCACAGTATGAGCTGACATGCAGGGAGGCTGTGTCGGGTCCTGAGTGCCGGGCCTCCTACCCAGGGCCGTGCGCCTGTCACCTGCACCCTGTGGGGTTCCTGGCTCCCTAAGCATCCTCCCCACTTCCCTGTCTTCCCCTCTTTCCCTTGCTAGGTGTGCCAAGCACATGCTTCACCATTCACAGCTGCCTCCCAGCTGCCACATTTGAAGCTCTCTAGAGAGTAAACTGCTGGGACCCCGAGAAGGCCTGAGAAGGGTGCCACTGCCCATCACATGGTCTGTGTGACAGACCCACTTGGCCTGCATCACGTGGCCCATGTGACTGGAGCCCTGTGACCAGCGGGCCTCCAGGGGCTGGACCAAGGAGCCTGGCCCTACCCCATCTCCTGGCTGCAGAAATAATTCCATGTCTACTGTTTAGTCCATCTGCTCCTTCTCTTCTGCCGATTACACACTAACTCCTTCACAAACCTCAACGTGGAGGCTTGCCCAAGATCGCTCCAACAATTCCCAGAGGCAAGCGACATGACAAGATGGACAACTGCAGGCATGGCCCTTAATCCTGGGCACCCTACAGCTCCGCCCTCCCCAACAGGGCCAGGTTCCAATCCTGGCCTGAGACACTGAAGCAGTGTGGTGTTTTCTGCAACATGCCCTCTGCAGACCGCTGACCAACTTGGACCTAAGTGAGGCCTCGCTGCCTGAAAGGTGTACCTGGCAGCTCTGGGCGTGTGCTGTGTGCCCTCCCGGCCTCAGCAGGGCTGGCACCGGCATTTCATACTACCGCACGCGTGCACTGAGTCTACCATGGCCGTCTGCACCTCTGAAGGTCCCTCTGCCCACTGGGGTAAAGTGTCTATAGACTTTAGGGACCACAGGGCGGCGGATGTGGCTGGTAGGGGTGTGGTGGTCTGCCCTGGCTTGGGAAGCCACAGCCTCGGGGGTGGGCCTCAGGGGTTCCAGGGCCCCTGATCACAGGGCAGGCCCGGGCAGCCTGGAGGGCAGCACAGATATGGGAGACAGTGGTCTGTGGGATCCTTGAGCCGACAGTGGCCCTCAGGGCTCACATGGGACTTAGACAACAATACTTAACAAGTCAGATTGGACTGGCACACTGATAAAGAGCAGCAGGGCTCCTCAGGCCACTGCATCAGGTGACAACAGCAGCATGGGCCAGGGCTGCTTCCGGGCGAGGCCCGCCAGCGCCTCCACCTGACCTGGAGGCTCGCAGGGTCTGGAAAGACACACCCACAATTCCAAGTGTCAACGGTGCCCACTCCTTCTCCTGTTCAGCCCTTCACCAGGCTCACACCCCAGCAGAGATGGGCTTCCTCCGGCTCACTGTGCCCTCTGCAAAGACCACACGTCACTGTCTGCTGGTGGCCTGTCCCACAGTGCTTGCAAAGCAGTCAGAATGCGCGTCTGCAGGAACCGCGAGCCCGGCAGTCTTTTCTCCCTCCCTTTGGTACCACGACGGAACCCAGAGTCCAGCTTGACATGCATTCATTCACTCACTCATCTGGGATCAACTTAAGTCACTCAGTGGCCCAGGCTGGGCACAAACCTTCGATCCTCCTACCTCAGCCTCCAGAGTGGTGGGATGACAGGAGCAGACCTCGTTCTCTGCTCCTGGGCTGTCTGCATGAGGCTGTGGGAAGAGAAACCCACAGATCCCAGGGCCCAGGCCCGGCCTCTCCACAGCAGCAGCCCCGCGGGCCCCTGCCACCTGCCCTGGTCTCACTTTACATCCACATATTCTCTGTCCCCCGCGAGAGAGGCCCAGAACCTCTTGGTTCCTCTGGAACCCTGGCTCCTGGCTAGGGTGAAAGACAGTGGCCAAACAATGTCCCCATCGAGCTCGGGCAAGAGCCCATGGCTGGCTGAAAGTCAGCTTCCGGAAGAGGAGAATGAATGGGGAAGAAACCGCACGGATCGGCTGGCTGGGGGCTGGCTTGGGGCACACAGAAAGGAGCACCTGCAGCGGCTCCTAATGAGGGGGAGTTCCGGACCCACAGGGCACTCGCCCACCACACCAGTCCCCTCTGGGGACTCCTCTTGGCTCAAGGATGCCTCTCTGATGCACCCCAGGAAGCCCAGGAGTTTCTCAGGGAGTGGAGAGAAGATGCAGGCAGCTTTTCTTTTCTTTTTTCTTCTTTTTTCGAGACAGAATCTCACTATATATCCCGGCCTGGCCTCAAACTCACAGCAACCCTCCTACCTCATCCTACAGCGTGCTGGGATTACAGGCTGTGGGGGACACACAGAGCCAACCTTACACCCCTCCCTGTTTCTTGTCATGCCACCCAAAGGGCCCATTCCACAATCCCATGAGCACCTAGCGTCCCAGGGGCACACCAGCAGGACGGGACCGCCTTCCTTGGAAACACCTTCCTGCAGGCCTCTGTGGTCCCTGGGTCATGCTGGAGTGGTCAGGCGCTTCGTCCCTGGCTGGTGTCCTTCTGAAGCAGGGAATCTGGACACAGAGGGGATGGCACCCAGTGGCCACCGCACTTATGCTCTGGGGGGTGCCAGGAAAGACTCGGGCCTCCTTGGTGGTCAGAGGCTTCTGGGCCACTCGGGGACTCTGATCTATCTAATGCTGACCTGGAGCAGCCCCACCACCGCCCCCACGTCTGCACTGCCTGTGACCACCCAGTCACCTATGAGTGCCAGAGACCAGTCACAGCCCCAGCCCCCAGGCACGGAAACCAGACACCTGGGTGGCACTGGTGGCAGGGAGTGTTTTACAGACCCACACACCCTCTCTCAGTGGTCCCAGCTGAGACCTGGTCCTCGAGTGCCACACAGGCCACAGACTTCAAGTCCTCCTGAGGAAGCCAAGAAGGTAAAGCGTCTTAGTCACTTCACTGACCACAGGAGCAGTGATCCTACTTGGGAGGCACTGGGTTAAAGAACGGATCATTAAGATGCTTCCACCCGTCTTCTTTGTACTTGCAGGCTCCGGGGCTACCAGACATTTGCAGATTCCATCTGTGACTTACACTGCTAAAGGGCGACATCATTTAGAAGGACCTTTATGCTGAGCTTTATGGGGAAATCAGAGGCCTTCCTGGAGGAGGCTGCTCCTGGGCAAATAAGAAAATCAGCATGGGACTAAGCAGCCTGCCCTGTGCCTGCAACTCTGAGTACTTTGATTGAATCCTCATCACGCAGCCGTGCGCATTGTGTTTCTATTTTAATAACAGGGTCTCCAGTGCTGGGATAGGTCCCATCAGGCCACTGACTTGAGTCCCTCAGGGACTAGTGGGGAGGTAGAGTGTTCACCCTGCACCCCAGGCTCCGAGGCTCTGCCACCCAGCCCACACTGCCTCTCCCACAAAGAACTTGACAATCCGCCTGGGATCCACCCAGCTGGCGAGGTTAAACTCCAACCAGCAGAGAAGCGGCCTGCACTGTGTCACCCATGGAGAAATCAAATTACAGAGAGAGGCCTCCTACCCTTGAGGGGAACTCAGGAAGCGGCTTTCAGGGAAATGGCTGCCTGTGCAGCTGTGTGGCCCTTGCCAACTGCTGAGGTCACGCTGCCGCCTTGCATCCTCCTCTGCGGAAATGTCACTCCACACACACTGGGACACAGAAGCCCTGGAGGGCAGCCCGGCTTCCCAGTGCCGAGCACTGTCATATCTCAGAACCTGGTTCTGAAGCAGGGCAAGCCTTGAGCTAAGCCTGCTGTCAGCTCAGGCAGCAGAGGGGACACCCAGAGCAGCTCACTTCACAGCTGTGGCCCTGGCATGTCTCAGGTGTGCCAAGGCCATGCATGTGTGTGCACACACATGGACATGGGGCCTTCTCAATCAGTGCACCAAGTTTACCAATCAACACAGTCTTTGAGGCACACAACATAAATCACCTCAGTTAGCACGCGTCACAGAGATGCAGGAGGCCGAGATGCAGGGAGCAGCAGGGACACAGGGAGGGCAAGGGGACTCGCCAGTCCTACAATTCTTCAGCTGAATTCCAAATATGCATCTGCAAACTGCCTGAGCCTGCAGTACAGGGGCCACCCAGGGGCCAGGTCCCCTGGGCATAAGTCCCTGATTGCTAAGTGCCCAGACAACAGGACCAACTGTGGATCAATGCTCGCACAGCCTTGGTGTCTTGGGCTGCCTTCCACACCGAGGCGGGGCCCGCTGGCACTACACTGCAGAGTACAGGTGGAAGCCCACGCCCCCACCCCCGTGCTCCCATCCTCGTTCTCCTCAGGCCCAAGGCCCATCTACCTCTTGCGCACCCATCTGCCCTGGCTCCGCTGGAAATCCGGCTGGGCAGCATTCTCTTTTGGGAATAATGGAGCTGCTCGGCACAGCAAGAAGGGGCAGAGCCCGCCCCTGGATTTTCCAAGGAGCCCTGCAGGGCCACTGGAATCCGTATTAATAATGAAGCTCTTGCGAGCGGGTGTGTAAGATCAGGCTAATGTAACGCGCACGCTGCAGGTCAGCTGCCGTTCTGCCAGGCTGACAGTAAGCAATAGCTCTGTAGAGGGAGCCGGGCTGCAGCTAAATCAATTAGGCCCGCTTTGGCTGGTAGACAGCTGTTGGGTCAACGCAAGATAATTAGATGGACTCATCATTTACCAGGTGGTTGGTAATGAAGGGATTAATTGCCCAGGGCTGGGGCTGAGCAGCGGCAGCTCTTCCTCCCCTCCCCAGTCCTGGAGAATGCCTGGGAGAGGTAGGACCCATTCCTCTTCCAGCGTGGCTGGGTGCCCACCACGGAACCTTCAGAAACCAGTCTGACGCCCGGCTGAACACGTCTGGCTTCTGCTTCTCCCAGGATCAGGGTGGCCCGAGGGTCCCTTTCCGGGACTCGGTGCTGAGGCTCTGTGCATGATGCTGGTGCAAGACCTTCTGAGCAGACGAAAGGAAGCAATCCCAAGTCCCAGTGGGGCCATGCGGGAGTGAGCAACACACGTCACGGGGAGACAGGTGGCCTTGGGCATGTCGCCTGGCGCTGCTTCTCAAGTAATGGGCAATGGGCTGTGACAATGCAGCACCAGCTCTTCTTGCCAGCTGCCCCGGACACCAGCAGTGCGCTAGGGGAGACATCCACATGGACGCGGCCTCCGTCAACACAGCAGGGTCCACTTTAAACTGCCCTGGGGGAACCCAGCACATGCACAGGGCTGAGAGCCACTGACCAGACCCCACGCTCCCATCTTGCAAGAGGTAGCACAGGGGCTGAGGCTGAGGAAAGACAGTCTCAGAGAAGCTGATGGTAAAGAGGTGCCAAGTCGGGGGCTGAGCTGCTTAGCAAGTCCTGCGCTGCCTCCTCTGAGCCCCTGGTGGCCACCAATCCCAGCACCAAACCCTCTGGAAGGGTGAAGATCCCATCCACCTACTGTCCACCTGCCGTCCTGGCCCATCTCCAAACAGTGCCCAGGGCCACACCAGCCAGCCACAAAGCCCTCAGTTTTCTGACTGGCCCATGGCTCTCCCGGCTGTTGACCCCGCTCCTGCTGCTCCTCCTGCAGCAATACTGTTCTGCTGTGTACTTTCCGACGCATCGTGAGAGCTCCAGACCCAGGGGCCTCTTCCTCCTCCCCCGCTCTGGCAAGTTCCTACTCACACGGACGTGCCCCCACCTGCACACAAAGCTTCCACCTGGCATTCCGCCGCGCTGCCCAGGCGCCTCTCTTCCAGTGCCTTTCCCTGTTTCTTTGGCTAAAGTCTACAGAAGCAGCCAAGTGTGGAGGGCATTGATGAAAAGCTCTCCACCCTTGGTCTATCGCAAGCCTTTACTGACCTAATACTTTCCACTGAGTCACACCTTCGGCTGCCCAAGTGTCCCCAGGGTGTGGCAGCCCCAGTGGAGTTCTTGGCGTTGTCTCTCCAGCCAAGAGACAGAGGCCTCCCCTGGCCTGAGCCAGAGATCAGGTTCAGTAAGCAACAGATAACATGTGACTGTGTCAGCCCGCGCCCGCCGCGGGCTCCCCGCCTGCCCTGGAAGCCCAGGCCTCAGCCTGACTCACTAGGCGGGAGTTTGTCCAGGAAATCTTCGCTGCCCTGCAGAGCGGCAGCACTAGGCGGGCACCCTCCTGCAGCCTGGCCAGCCTGGCTCTGCCACCTGCTGGGGCATTGCTGAGCCTCCGTCCTCTAGGCAGCGGGGGTCCCCAGTGAGCTCGCAGCATGGCTAAGATTCACCGAGGCCTGCGGCCGCAGCTCTGCAAGACACAGAAGGCCCAGCCAGCTGGATGGCGCCACAGATAAAAGGCTTGAGGTGCGTTGGAAAAACACCTGGTAAGGTCAGAGGCGGGCAGCAGATGCCAGCGAGCGGACGCTTGCCCCTTCCTCTCTCCCTCGCCTCTGGCCTTCCTCCCATTCCCTGAGCGCTCCCTCCTCCGGCTCCCTCAGGGCACAGAGATCTCAGTGTGGCCTGGGGCCTTTTCCTGCACTTTGAGGATTCTCCACCCCAACCCCCAAGACGGCTTGCAGGGGCTGGACCTGCTGCGCCCCAAGCAACCCCAGATGTGTTGCTTAGAAACCCACGGTCAGTGTGTATAATCACAGAGCAAGTGCTAAAGAAAGAACCAGGCGGGCAGGGCAGAGCCACAGGGGCATGGCTGCACGATGCCCGAGGGAGGACGGGGTGGGCACAGCAGTCGCCTCACCATCGGTTAGGGCCCGCTATGCCCTGCGCATGCCCAGCAGTAGAGCTCTGCCCCATGCATCTGAACCCAGCCCATGCCCGCAGCTGCGCCTGGCCCACAAATACACAGCTGGCAGCTCCTGAACTTGCGGTGACTTTCCGCCAGCTGATCTGATCCACAATTACATTTTATTTTGGGGCCAGGGAGACAGCTGGAAACCAGGAAAATTATAAGACATCCCAGCGCAGTGCGGCTAAGAATACTGACTACAAAGCTGTTTGTTTTTTAACCAATTGTCTTAATGGTTAGAGGTTTGCAGGACATGAAAATAGGATTCTAGACACTAAAATCAGATGATAGCAATCTTCCCAAGGGAGGTTTAAGCCTCGGTCTGGTGAAAAATCCAGGTTTGCTTTGTTTCTTCTGAGGGGGTGGGGTGGTTCTTGGAGAGGACTTCAGGAGCAGCCGCGGGTGAACCTGTGTGCCAACCAAGGGCCACGCTGGAATTTTCCGAACAGGGTGGAGCTACTGGAGCAGGAGCTGGAGAGAGCCAGGTGGGCCAGGCAGAGGTGCAGGAGCATGCTGGGTGGGAGGTGACTTCAATGGCACCTGCCGCTGACACTGGTGCCTCATCACACAAATGGCTCCTCTCTGCACCAGCCCATATCAAACCCAAATAACCAGGCACAGAGAAAAAGGAGAACGCCGTTGCTGGGAATGGTCTGGCGCCCACTGATCAGACAGCATGTCTGTCACCTGCCTGTGACAGGGCCTTCCTGGGCCCAGCAGCTTGGAAGACCTGACAGGAAAATTCAGGGCACCAAACTGTGTCCATTAGTGCCTTAGGGATGCAAAACTAGCTCACTCCTGTCCACCCGGCTCCTGGCCACGTGGCTCCCAGCCACACGGCTCCAAGGTCCTGAAGACAGCTCCAGAGAGGGCCACACAGGGCCGGAGAGTGGGACTGGACTAGAACCGCAGTTGTAAGGGAAGCCAGCCCGCCAAGAGCCTTCCTAGACAACCCAGGAAGTAGTGGTTGTCCTGCAGGCTACTTCCTCAGTGCCAGCAGAAGGGGCTGAGTAGTGTGCCCAGGCGTCCTTGAAGAGGGACAGTGACCATGACAATGCCCACCTATGCCCTCCCAAGTGACCCCCATTGCTGTCCTTCCCCTCCCAATCTCTAGGCCAGCACTATGTGAGCCCTTCACCCAGAGACTCACGGGTCACCTCCCCTGGATAGCCACTCTCCAAACTGACTCTCAGGGACAGCAGGTGGGGCTGACCTTGGCAGACACCAGGCTGGTACCAGGAGATACTGACAAGGACAGCTGACCTCGGTTCCCTTCCGTGCCTGCAGCCTGCACTGAGCTGTGTGACAATGACAGTGGCTAAGCCCTGGACCACAGCACGCATGATGGCCACAGAATCCTGTTGGCCAGAGGGGGCAGGGAGCTGGCCCGAGGTCACACAGGAGGAAACGGTGGCACCAGGCTCTGAACCCAGGTCTGACTCTGAGGTTGAGGTTTCCAGTGTAGAAGCCACCTTTGTGACCCTAACAGGACATCTCATAGAACTCCTGACTCAGCACTCTGATTTGATGTTCCCAGCACCCCCGCGAGGTCACTGGCTGGGAAAACTGACCCCAACAAAGACTTGGTATTCCAGGTCATGGCGTGAGCAGGACCTCTGCTCTTTCAGTCACAGGGTTTGGGGTGTCACAACAGGATGGGCCCTGCATGGTACCGGGGAGACGGCAGGGAGCAGCACTCTGCAGCTAGACTGGGGGTCACAGCAGAACTAGCTCTGCCAAGACACCCAACATCACCCATAAACGCAAGATGTCAGTGGGGTTTGCAGGAACAGCTGAGGAGTTTCACACGACTTACGGGAAGTCCTCAGCATGGTCAGTGCCCGCAGCAGGGGTATAGACGGCTGCAAAGATGGGTATAGACAGGCTGGGAGACTGCGCAACTCAGCCAGAGCTCACGGGCTCCCGAGGTGCCTCTGAGCTCAGAGTCTCCGCAGAGGTGCAGCCTCTGGCGATATGAAGTTTACAATCCCCAGGTCAATCTGGCCTCGTCCACAGGGCGGGAGGCGACCTACCAGAAAACCAGGCTTTGAGCCCACTGTGCCTGAAGGGGCAGGCGAGAGCTGGGGCAGAAGAGGGCCGCAGCTTCCAGCACTCCAAGCTCAACACCTTGGAGCCCAGGCACTGACCTCCCCCCGGCCAGGTCCAGGGTGAGGAGACAGAACCACACACCCAGGAAGGCCCAGGGCCTCCACCAAGCTGCAGCGCCCTCCCAGGCAGCTGTCTAGCAGCCACGAGCCTGCAGCTAATGGCTCCCCACACCGGGTACTAACTCATGTCCCCACCGATGCTCCACACCATGACCCACAACCCACACGCGGTTGCCGCGGCAGCCAGGCCTCCTCACTTTGTTCCTTCCTTGCAGATCTTTCTTTACTCCAAGAAAGACTCATCATCAGAATTTCAGAAATGTTGCTGGTTGAATGTTCCTTACCCAAATGCTGGGGCCAAAAGTGTTTTGCATTTTGGATTTTTCGCACCTTGAAGCATGCACACAGACACTGTGAGGTACTGGGGGTCAGGACTCAGGCGCCTCCCACGGAACTGACCGTGACTGAGTATGTCTGCTTGGGGCTGTCACTGACCACTAGTTCAGGGTTTCCCACGTGGGGTGGAAATGCTAGTGATCAGAGAGGTTTGGGTTCAGGAGCAGTTTGGACTTCCGAGTTTCCCACTAGGGGTGCTCAAGCTGTTCGGTGGTGAGGAGATGGGGATGCGGTCCCCAGGCTCGGCCGCTGGAGCTGGGGAGCATCAAGTCCCCCAGATGCCAACTTTGCAGTTTCTCAGTGCCCTGACATACCCCCCATGACACAAAAGGACAGGAAGCCCCTGAGGCTTACCTGGATCGGGTTGTAGAGCTCCTGCAGAGGACTCCGAGACCCCTTTCGACAGCAGATGTCCACACCGAAGGCATTCCTCCGCATGACTGAGAAGAGAAAGCAAACTTGTCAGAAAGAAGCCACACGGGGTTGTTGACTGACAAAGAAAAGGGCGTCAGGAAGGAGCAGGAAGCAGGCAGGGAAGGAAGAGGGACTGCTCCTGGCAAAGAAGGGTGCCCAAGCTGCGCCTTGGCCCGGGGGCCCGCCCACCCCGGGTCTGCTCCACACTCGCCCACTGGCACACCCAGGGAGACAAGCCAGGCTGGGAGCGCAGGACAGGCGTGCCGTGCTCACCGAAATGAGGCCATGTACAAGACAAGGGCCAGACCGCACCTCTGTTCTTTCTTAAACTTTTTATTTTCACCATCTGTTTGTGGAACACAGTGATCACATTCCTCACAGGGAGTTGGTGCATGCATGTAGCGCAGCTCGTTCCACTCCTTCTCCCACCCTCTCTCTCCATCTCGCCATCCCCTTCCCCTCTGAGAAAGCTGTCTCCCCATAGCCTGTTATCTATCTTTTACTCTGCTCTTTGTTGCTATTGGGGGTATACGTAAGCTCATGTGTCTGGTTTATTTCACTTAACATTATGGTCTCGAGGTACATCCACATTCTCCAAATGACTCAAGCTTATCCTTCTGTACGGCAGAGTAGTACTCCATTGCATGTCAATACATTTTCTGTTTCTGTGCTTCTGTTAACGGTCACTTAAGCCACTTTCAAGATTCAACTACTATGAACGGCACAGCTATAATCATGGGTATGCACGGACCACTGTAATGATCTTTTGAGAAGATACCTAGAAGGCAATCGTGTAAGAAACTTAGGAAAGGTTGGCAAAAGAGAAATTCTGGTTTTGCCAGATCCTAGCCCAAGGGGACAGTGTCTTTAAAGAATGTTTTCTCTCCTGTATTGTTGGGGCTGTGGAGGGCTGGCGCCTTGCAGAAGGCAGAGGCTCCTGCGTCTTTGGGTCTGAGACCTACTGAGAGGCCTCGCGTGGTATAAGAAGACCCCTTCCGGGACAGAGACGTGTCCTAAGCCCTGCTCTTCACCACAGAAGGAATGCACGAACAGGAGAGGCCTGACACTGGCCATGGCCATAGGATGTCGTCAAGGGAGGGACAAGGGATGCATGACCACAGAGCACCACTTGGCTGAGCAGACCTGGGCACCACATTGGCGAGGCAGGTACGTGTGTGCGCCGCACTGCCATGCACGAGTCACCCCTGCGCTGCACGCCCGGAGCTGGGACATTCTCAGCTCTGCTTGCGCCCCTGCACCTGCAGTGACTGACTCTATGATGACCGCCACACCACAGGCTCCACTGGTCCCCAGGTCCCGTGGTCCTGGGCACGGAGCTGCAGCCCACAGGACTTGAAGGCAAAGCCCCTCCTGCACCTCCAGACATAACACTAATTTTCCTAATGTGCAGCCTGAGGCAGCAAGGATGAAGGCGCATGGTTCTCAGCAGAAAGACGGCATTGAGAGGACACTGTAGGACCCATAGCCCGAGGCCAGTGGAACTACTGCTCTACACAGGGGCTCCTCCTCCTCCTTCTCCTGCTCCTCCCCCTCCCTCCTGCTCCTCCTTTTCCTCCTCCTCCTTTTCCTCGCTCAAGACACAGACTGGCTGGGGACACAGATGACCCACTGACGACAGAGACCAACAGGAGGGTGGAGAAGGAGGGGGAGAGGGAAGGAAGGAAGGAAAGAAGGAAGAAGGGAGAAAGGAAGGAAGAAAGAATGAAAGAACGAAAGAAAGAAAAAGAGCATGCGATAGCTCAGAAGACTAAGTGCCTGCTTAGGCAAGTGCAGGGACCGAGGTTCAATCCCTGGCACCACATGCCGTGCTGGCTCTGCTCCCAGGCATGTTGAGCTGGCCACGGAGTCTGGGCGTGTGGCGTACGCTTGTAATCCCAGCACTGAGGAGGCTGAAAACAGGAGGATGGCTATGAGTCTGAGCTGCATAGTGAGACCCTGTACCAAATACAGACACAGAGAGAGAGAGAGAGAGAGAGAGAGAGAGAGAGAGAGAGCAGGAAAGCGGGAAGGGGGAAGACAGGAGGAAGAAAGGAATGCTTGCCTTTTGCTGGAGAGGCAGTCTTCCCCTCGAGCAGCGTGACAGGCACGTGCACAAGAGTAGAAAGGTCCACCCTGAGCCCACAGAATCCACCTGCACCCCAGCCCCTCCTGCCCTGTGATACAAGAGACAGCCTGAGTTCCCAGGCTGGCTCTGTGTGGGAGTCACCCTGAGGCCAGGACTGCAAGGTGAACCTTCCACAGACAGCAGGAATGCTCTGTGGCCCGGGCTGGCCTCGGACTGCTGGTCCTCCTGCCTCAGCTTCCCAGGTGACAGACTAGATGGAAGCCAACACGCCCCGCTGTGATATTTTTTCAACTCCTTAACAAAAATTAGTAGTCACTGAATTAGGGCCCTGGGCTGGAGTTTGCCAACCCCGCCCCTCCACTGAAAGCCACAAATGTTCTGGGGCAGCGGAAACACAAGCTCCACACACAGCCTGCATCCCCAGGGACAAAGGATCTGCGGGCAAATGTCAGTGCACAAAGGCCACCAGGGATGGATTAGCTGTCCCCAGAAACACTGCTTCTTTGTTCCTCTGCTGCGAGGGGATATATATATATATATATATATATATATATATATATTCTTTGTGTTTTTAATTTATTTCTTCATTTTTCATTTCCACCAAAAGGGACATAAACTGTTACATGCACGCAAGTTGCCCTCAGTGCACAATGACTTAGCAACACTTTGGAGGAGAAAAAACACCCTTTAAACTTGTAAAATTCAGCCCAGGCCATGCAAGATTAAATTCTCCCCATGGCGGCAGACAGGCTCACCGAGGCCCGAGGCTGTGTGCTGGCCACCGTGGAGTCCATTAAAAGCCAGCTTTTATGGGGGACGGTATTATTTAATGAGTTTATTTTTCTAATTCAAGACCTCTGAAAAGCTCTGACCGTGTGGGGCCTGCACCTCGGGTCCTCTGCCCGCAGCCCTGCTGGGGCTCCACGGGGCACTGAATGCAAAGCCAGCTCTGGCACCCCAGGCCACAGGCACAAAGAGCCCCATGTGCTTGTTGTGGCAACACCAACAACCCTGCCGGGAGCCCTGCAGATGACCACCCTCCCAGCCTCCCCGGTCTTCAGCCACTTGGCCAAGGTCAAAGTCATGCGTAGACCTGGCAGGCACTGGCTGGCCTGTGAGCCTCCACATGGCCCCTCCGTGCAGCTCCCAGGGCACCCCTCCAGGGTCCTCGCCTCTCTGGTGCCTTCTCAGATGTGCTGACCAGAAGGGGACTGGAGGCAGAGGCCCAGGAATTGGCATTCCGTAGGATCACCCCCAAACACACCCAGGCAGAGGTGCAGCTCCTTGTGTTCCTCACACTCAGATTATAGAGTAAACTCTACTGGCTGGCTCCATGTACCCCCAAAGACAGCCTGACATTTTTACAGTGACAGCCTGGGGCTCCTCTGGAGACCAGTGTGAGGCCAGAGTACATGCGCTCCCCGGCAGATGGGCCCCGTGAATCCCTGTGGGTGAGACTGCGGGCTGCTCATGTCCAAAGGGGGACCCATGTGCTCCCTGGGAGACAAGGAAGGCTCGCTGACCCAGGCCAGTCCTTTGGCATCCAGGGCGCACGGGGCCAGGAACCCTGCTGATACCAAAACTCATGGATACTCAAGTCCCTTGTAGAAAATGGCACCAAATTTGCATAAAGTTGACACTCTTTCTCCATATACTTCAAATCACTGCTAGATTGCTTTTAATACCTAATGCAATATAAATGGTAATAGCTGTTAAACTGTTACTTGTGTGTGAGAGAGAGACAGGGACTCGCTATGCAATTCAAGCTGGGCTTGAACTCACTATGTAGTCCAGGCTGGCCTCAAACTCACGTTGATCCTCCTGCCTCAGCCTGCCAAGTGCTGGGACCACAGGTGTGTGCCACCACACCCAGAGAAACTGCGTTGTTCAGAGAATGATGAATGAATAAATCAATTATGGCCAGTACAGATGCTGCTTTGAGTCGTCTGATGTCTAGGCATTTTCCACGGACAGCTGATGGAATCAGGGATGTGGGACCCATATTTACCCCGTGTGTCTCTAAGCAAGCAGCTCCAGGAAGGCGACCTGTATGCCCTAGGCATTACAGAGTGACAACTATTTGCCACGTTCAGGGGTGGCAGTTACACTGAGGCACACGTGTCCTCAGCACCACGGTCCCATGATGCAGGCCTCATCACTGCCCCTGCCTGCTGCTGGGAGCCCAAGGCTGGGCAGGGAGGGTGGCACTCTGAGGCTCTCCTGACCATAAGAGGCAGGGCCAGGATCCCAAGCCAGGATCCGGGACATGACAATGTCCATCACAACACAAGACCAACCAAAGCCTGGGTCCCATAAGCCGACTGTCTCCAGGGTTCCTCCCGGCCTCAGACCTGGCTGGCAGCCATGTCCAGGAGAGGTGGCCCAAAAAGTGCCCTGGAGTTATAGGATCATCAATAGGGTGTGGCAGCCACACTGGTCCTCAGCGGCGACCACGCACACTCACGGCTTCACCAGCCAAGGCCACCTGGAGGCTCTCCCCAGCCTCCTCAGGCTGGTTCTGTGGGGTGTGGACACATGCATCCTTGGAAGCCTCCTAAGTGGCCCTGGATTTCATGGCACTGGTGACAGCACAAGACAGGTTATTCTTGCTATACTTTGTGGAAATGCCGGCAGCACTGACTTCTATCTTCCTTTGAAAAAGAAAGGTCTGATGATTGGAAGCCCTAGAAACAGACCCTTGGGGACATTTAAGGTGGTTTTCTGCCCCCTGCCCACCTCATGAGTTTTATTTATATATCAATTACTTTTTCATTTCTAAACTCACTGGAATTAGAGACAGTTCTTAAAACCTAACTGGCTCTACTTACAGTAGGATTTCTTGGACCAGGAAGAGCTGCTCCATGTATTCCAAGATAATCAGTGAAGCCACAATTAAAATCCAACCAGCGTGTTTGTCACGCTTGAGTGAGGCATGCGCTGTGTCCCTGCAGGCTTGCAAGCCGCCATGTGAGAGAGGAAGCCGGGTTCCCACAAGGCCTTCGTGGGACAAGGTCTCCTCCCTACAGACTGGGGATCCCCCATCCGCAAATCCAAACTCCGAAATGATCTGAAAACTTGGGACTGTTCTGAGCATCGCAGTGCTCCAAAGGTTTCAGACGTTGGATCTTTGGAGAAATTCTCAAGTAGTAAAGCCCATGTAAATGTTACAAAACCTGAACTCTGGAGCACTTCGGATCTTAACCACTTGAGGTGGACGCTTGCCCTACGCCCCTGCAGGATCGTTTGTCTCAATGCACAAGGACAGCTGTTTACATAGCACTCATTTACTGCAGGTCACCCAGAGAAGTAAAGTGCCAGGACGACATCAGGGGGGACACGGAGGTGCTACGCCATTTTTCAAAGGGCCCTGAGCAAACACGGGCCCAGGGGTGGGTGTTCTGGTACCAACCCATGGAAACCAAGAACAATTGCACTGCTAGAAATACTACAAATGCAAGGATTCCCTGCACCCCCAAAAGCTAAGACTGGCGGAGATCGCCCATGGGGCGGTTCTGAGAACCAACCCTCTCATCTGGGTCAGGCCCAGGCCTGCAGTTCTTCCAGCAGGGGCTGAGGGGTCAGGAGGCCCAAGGCCGGCTGCAGTGCCCCCTCCCACACGGGTCACATGTGGGGCTCAGCTGTGGCTCCCTGGACCTCCACACTCCTCTCTATTCCGAAGCAAGAACACCCTTTGGAAACGCTGTGCCTGGAACCCACGCAGCTGCCTGGCAGGACTTCTGGGAAGCTGGGAGTGGGGAACCAAGAAACAAGAATGCGGGGCACAGAGGGCCCGAAGTGCAAGGCTGCCACTTCCCCACCCCACAAAGCTAGAGCCACCTCAATCCTAGGCACCTCCCCTAGCAGTGAGAGCAAACAGAAGCCAGCAATTCCTCCAGCTAGGACACTTAGAACTCTAAAACCGCACAGGACCTGGTTGGTGGCTTGCTAGGATTTCATTTCACTGGAGTGAACCCATGGGGTTTGGAATCCAAACTCATATCTGGAGCTAGAGGGGCTTGGGGCCCTCATCTGACCACTCCTGCTCGCATTGCAGAGGAGAACACTGGGCCCTGTGAGGGGACGGAATGGCCAGAGGCCGCACGGGAGGCCCAGCCCGGAACCCACGCAGCTGCCTGGTGTGGTCCCTCTGCTCCAAGCCCCCGCAGCCAAGCGCCCTGGAAGCAGTCACGGTGGCCCCTCTACCTCCACTGCCTAACTAAGCACTCAGCACTCAGCAGAGCTGTAAGGCCTTCACATCAGTGAACAGAAACGAAACACAGGTCAAGCAAGCCAAGGCCTTAACCAGCGACTCAGACGCTGGGGACACTTAGCTAACAGCAAGGGAATGCAGAAGAGAAGTTAGCTCTCTCCTAACCATCTATTTTCCAGCCACTTCTTCCTCAAAATGTTTAGTCACCCTTCTTATCCAGAGTAGTTAAGACAAACAAAGACATCAAGGAAAATTAGTGTGACACGCTCTTCTGGTGCCGAGAAGTTGCAAGCGCCCTACATGAGCATTAACCTAGTCCTCCTCCTCCTCCTCTGGTCTTTCAGTCACACTGGACGGAGGTTACCTCACACCCATGGCTAAGTCAAGGAAACGGAGGCTCAGCGAGCCTGAGGAGCTTACTCAGTGATGCAGGCAGTGGGCAGCAGAACTAGAACTCAGATCCTCCACCCCGATTCAAACTCTGCCCACCCCCAAGTCATCCCTTCTCAAACAAAGCACGTTTACCTCTTACAGTTGGGCGAGACTGGAAGGGACATGTGTGTAAGACATCTGTCCCCTGGAGAGACACAAGACCCAACCCTCACAAGCTGACGGAGCAGAGGCTGGCTTGGCTCACAGCTGTAGGCACGTCGAGGCAGAGACACCATGAGGCCGGAGGCAGAGCATGGAGCAGCACCAGAGAGGACGGTCAGGGACCAGGTAGTGGCCCCACAGCGGGCCTCTGTGGCCCATCAGACACCCCCAGCTGTGAGCCTTACGTTTGCTGAAGCCCCCAAACACCAAGGTGAGAAGAGGGTGTGGCCTGTGCCAGCACAGAAGGCGTTACAGAGCTCAGGCGCTCTCATTCCACTCCCTTCTGCTCAAGGTCCTCTGACAAGGACAGCCTAACAGCATCAAAGCTGCTCCCAGAGCCCCTCCTTCCTTCTGCAGATCTCACAAACAAGTTCAGGGGAGGCTGTTGAGGAGCTGGGGCTTTCTTCAACTTGGGAACCATCTGAGCCTTTCTTGCAGCCACATCTGTGTCCCCTGTGACTCAGCGCCTTGACACCAAGGCCCTCCTGCTGCCCAGCCCATAGGAAGCTGCAGAACTGAAGAGAACTGAACTTCTGGCAGACAGAGGCCAATGATATAAATTTTCACATGAGGTAAATGTTTTTGGTGTAACTGGAAAAGAGAAAACAGCGCGTCATCTAGGAGCCATGTGGTACACCGAAGCCTTCCCCAGGGCAGGGTCTGATGCTCCGCAGGGAAGACACCATCTCTTCACTGGAGCATATTTCCCGCCAGAAACACGGGCCACCGCATGGACCCACCAAGGCCAACAGTGTCTTTTGGAGGGTTTTGCCCACCTGTGCAAACGTGCCTGGAGCAGTGGGCTGTGCCCCATCCAAAAGCTAAAGACCACAATGAGTGCAGACTGCTGTCCCCACACAGGCTGGGGCACACAAGCCACCCGAAGTCGAGGGTCACACGGCCCAACCCGCGGGATGGATGCGCAGGCCTGGGGCAGCGTCTTCAAGGCTGGTTCTGCCTGCAGGAGGCAAAGTACAAAGTGCATGTCCAAGCGTGTCCCTCCCAATTCCCACACTGCCATCGGAGGTGACCTGCAGAGGGGATCCTGTGGTGGGGACAGGGCCTGCAGGAACCTGACCAGCATCTGGAGGACACAGCAAGGAGGTGCTCTCCATGCACCTGAAAGCAAATCTCGCAGCACTCTGATCTGGGCTTCTCCAACTCCAAAACTGCGGGAAACCCATTTCTGGAGTTCAAAAGCGACCCAGTCTACTGTATTTTGTTACAGCCATTAGGCTGGACCACGACACAAAGTTAAAATATTACCCCCAGGGCTGGGGTCTGCCACCCACTCTCCCTGGGAGGCTGGCAGAGAAAGGGCAGGGGTCACCAGGCATTCGAAGGTTAAAAAGTCCAGAGGCCATGGTCTCCATGCAACGGGTACAGAAACAGACCCCCAGGACGCAGGACACCATCCAAGGTCACCGGCTGGTTGCAGGCAGAGCTGCAGCACAGGCACGGCCCCCACACTTGTCCTCACTCTTTTCTTCTCCCACACCCTGGTTCCACGTAGAGACAACCTGACACCAGAGGTCTGAGGAGGTTCTGGGTGCAGGAGGAGCTGGTATTTTTCTTCCCCCCCCCC
>NDGM011223703.1:504-10983 GCA_002564305.1 Octomys mimax
AAGAAAGAAATTTAATTCAGAAAAATTTATAGACTGAAAGTCAAAGGAGAAAAAACAATACTCCATGTGAAAGGAATCCAGAAAAAAAGCAAGGATAGGTATTCTATTTGCAGACAAAGTAGATTTCATGCCAAGACTAGTTAGAGAGGTAAAGAGGGTCACTACATCCTTGTCAAGGGAAGTCCAAGAAGAGATAACAAGCACAAATATATATGCAATAAATATCAGTGCACTCAACTATATAGAACAAATGTTAATAGACATGAAAAATCAAATAAGCACTTCTACAATTATATTGAGGTACTCTTAGTTTTGTACTATCATAAAAAGACAGATAACTAGACAAAAATCAAGAAGGAAATATTAGAACTGAAACAAACTTTTAAACAAATGGACTTAGTATATGTCTACCCTAAAAGAATACACACTCTTCCCACATGGGACATTCTTCAAAATAGACCACATACTAGCTCATGGAAAAATTTAGTAAATGCAAAGGAACTGAAGTTATCCCATGCATATAGTGTAATGAAATTGGATATAAATAGCAAAAGAAACCAGAAGAAATTCATAAACATATGTAAATTAAATAACAGTCTTCTGAAAAATCAAAGGGTCTCAGATGAAATTAGACATTTTTTATAATTAAATGACAATGAAATTAGACAGTTCTACAATTAAATAATGACAACACAATGTATCAGAACTTATGGGACACAATGATAGCAATCATAAGAGAGAATGTTATAGCAGTAAAACTCTGATAAAATTGAAAGAGAAGCAATACTTCGCAATTCATTCCTGGGAGCAAGCATTACCTTGATAACAAAACTGGAAAACTGGGCCCAAGTAAGAAAGAATTATAGACCAATCTCCCTAATGACCAAACTGCTGGCAAACTGAATGCACCAATTCACCAGGAAGATTATATAGCATTATCCTGTGGGATTCATCCCAAGGATGGTTCAACATAGATAAATCAATAAATGTAACACACCATATTAGCAGAGTCAATGACAAAAATCATATGATCATCTCAATAGATGCAGAAAAATCTTTGACAAAGTTCAGCACTCATTCATGATAAAAACCACACAGAAAACTGGGTATGTGTGGTCTTTATCTCAACCTGATAAAATCCATCTATGACAAAACAACAGCTAACCTCATACTAAATGGACAAAAATTGAAGGTTTGGTCTATAAAATCAGGAAAAAGACAAGTATGTCCACTATCTCCACTCTTATTCAATATAACCCTGAAAATGTATCAGAGTAATTACAAAATAAGAAGAAATAAAAGGAATAACAACAGGAAAGGGAGAAGATAAACTATCATTATTTGCAGATGATGTAGTACTCTACATAGAAGACCCCCCAAATATTCCACTAAAAACTGCTTAACTTAATAAGCAAATTCAGTAGCATAGCTAGATATAAAGTTGACACTTGAAAGTCAGCCTTCCTGTACAAGAATAATAAACTCACTGAAATAGAAATGAGGGAAACAACACCTATCAGTAACATCCCCCAAAATGAGATACCTAGTTAGGAATCATCTAACAGAGGATATAAAAGTCTTCTACATTGAAAACTATAGCACTATGAAAAAGGAGATTGAAAAGGGTATTAGAAAGGTATCCCTTGTTTCTATATTCCATTACTATGAAAACTTGAGTTGCTAAACTTGTGATATAGTTGAGGGTTCTGGAGAATTACACATCCCAGGAGCTAAACTGAAATTTTTTTAAATGGCCAGCTCATCCAGGACAGGCCTGGTATGTGGTGTCAGGGCTCAAATCGCGGTCCCTTGTGCCTGCATAAGCTTGCCTGAGCAGGTGCTTTAGACCACTGAGCTATGTCACTGGCCCCTTCACATTATTTTCTTCTTCACTTCATTTTGATCCCTAAAATGACCTGGTTGTTACAGTGCAATTTCTTTTTATTTTAAAATGCAGATCATCTCTTATGCTTTCAGTATGAAGTGTTGGCCAAAGATTCGTATATTTAAGGGTTGATCTCCAATGCAGCAAAATTCAGAGGTGGGACATAGAAAGGTGGCAGGGTCATGCAAGGACTGCATTTTCAGTGGATTGATCCATTCACAAGTTCCCAGCTGAATGGACTAGTATGAGGCAGACCCCTTTGGAGGAAGGTGAATCTCTGCAGCATGGCTGCAAAAGGTGAGCTATCTCTGTTCCTTTGGTCTGTCTGTGCCACTCTGCTCCTCAGCTATCACAAGATGAGCATCTTTCTTCTGCCATTTTTCATCTGCCATGTTCTTTCTACCTTATCGCAGCTATAGAAGCAAGAGAGAGCCAAGTGAGCAATGGATCGAAATGCCTGAATCCAGGAGCCGAGAGAAATCATTCTTCCTTCATTTGTGACAGATGTTTCAGCCCAGAAACGGAAATCTGGCTAAGACATTATTTCAGGATCCATTTCATTTTTTAAAAAAACTTTATGTAAACTAAAACTGTGTTGTAAAAATGATATAATTATATTTTTAGTTACTATACTGTATTCAGATATTATAATTGCATTTTCCAGGGATTTTCTCTAGCACTTTAACTTGAAGTAAGTTCACTGAAAGAAATTAAACCTAGTCCCTTGAGAGAATGATTTATTTTTTAAAAAATGGCCAGATCAGCTCTCTTTCAGGTATGGTTTTTGCAACCCACACTATCTGCTTCCCCACTGGGTGAAGCTGCCTAGAGCTCCTGTTATGCTACTTTAATTCGTCCACCTTATCAGAATGACCATGATTCACTCATGTGATTAGTGCTCATAAGAAAGAGAAGCTTGGGAAATTTCCAAGAATATTTCCTATCCATGGTCAGCTTTATAAGGAAATACGTTGAATAAACCTTCCAACTTTGACTTGGTTGTAGGAAGAGATGAAAACTTTGTGCAGCTAAATGCTGTCGATTATAAACTTTAGAGATAATTTTCCAGAAAGAGACTGCTAGACAGTCAAGTAGATGATGCATATTTGACTGTCTTTAGCTGTAAGGCTGCTCTTCACTGTCTACTCATACATATATACTGCTTATAATAGAAGAAAAAGCCTGTTTCATGTGAATATAAAACAAGATTCGCCATAAAATATTCATAATGCCAAACTTGCAGGCTTCAATACACGCTCCTTCTAGAATACCAAATATAATGAAATTTCAATTAGAACTGAATTTGGGGTTTTTTTATCTGTTCATATTTTACATTACCTGTGGATGTGCATACTATATATAGCTGCCCTTTCCTCATGTAACATTCAGCTGTCTTGGATGAATTTTAAAACTCCCTTTG
Source organism: Octomys mimax (assembly GCA_002564305.1). Lineage (NCBI taxonomy): Eukaryota > Metazoa > Chordata > Mammalia > Rodentia > Octodontidae > Octomys > Octomys mimax. The sequence continues at coordinate 3,810 of NDGM011223703.1, forward strand.
CAAATTCTTATAGCCTTTTAGTGTTAAATAAGTCCTCGCTGACATTTACAAGTCATACCATTTACAAGAGTGCACTGTGGTCTTCACGTTTATTCTCCATTTGTTGCAATAAAATGTGATGTTTAATGCTCTATTGATTATTGCAGCAGTAACGAGTGACACTTTTAATGAATGATTTCTTTTCTAGACTTCATCCTTGATACACATTACACAGTGAACTGCATTTTTGTGGTTTAAAATGTTGACTTTCATCTAATAATAATCTCAAGCAAACCACTTTCTTGGGGTTATGAAAAATGTACCACTAGTGAAAATGCTACTACTAATATCAAGAGGTAAAATAGATTATTTTTCCAGTGACACCATTGTGATGGCTAAGACATTTTCTCCTAATGTCAGAGTCATTAGAAATTTGTCCTTTCCTTGGTAAATCTATAAGTTGAATGTTCACATATATTCTCTATTTATATGCAGGTTGTATGAGTATGAGAGGTGGATACTCTGAGCTTAGTTTTATATAACTCCTTCTACCAGGGAATGGAGGAAAAAGAAGAGAAAAATATTTAAATGCTAATTTAGAGTTTAGAAATCAGATATGTATCACTTAATTATACTTCACCCTTTCAGGGTGAAGGCTCTATTAAAGGCCTTTTGTCATTTGAGGTCATTCAATCAAATCTCAAAGTCCCAAAAAGCAACAGAAGCCATATCTGTGTGCACAATGTGGCCACGATGACTCACTCACTCAAGCAAACAAAAAGGCTTAAGCCAATCTTTCATAAATGCTCAGTCACTTTTATTTTAATTTATGTTTTTAACTAGCTTGTCATAAAAATCCATCATGGCCCAAGAGAATCAAGCAGCTAGGCCATGATCTCATTAAGAAATTCTACTTGTCCCTCAGATCTTCACCATCTTGTATCTTGTGCCTTAAGTTAGTACTATTTTTACTGGCTTTCAAATAATGATTCTCAGGACAAAAATGTGAACACATTCTAAGGAGAAAATGTGTGGGCTGGCACATTAAGCCTTATCGGATATTGACGCTTCAGCTAATGATTCATTATTTTCTTGCTAACTTGACAGCTTGCTGAGAACAGCTTCTTGGAGAACAGGGCCTCCAGAGAGCAGCAAGAGGCATGCAGCATGAGGGCTCCATGTGTGGATCCCACGTGCTAGAGGAACTGCCCACGCAAGGGCTCTGCAGCGCAGCGAGCTGCCATGGATGCGAGTGTGCGCAAGAGAACGAAAGAGGGGGATGGCGACAGAAAAGCGTGTGAGGGCAGCGCGAATGCACCCCATTAGCAAACCTCACATTCTTCCAATTCAGTCCTGGTGCTGATGTGATCGGAGTGCTTTTGCCACAGGCAAAGGAATAACTGAAAAGGAAAGTCGTGGTGTCACAGATACGGACTGTAACTCTTCCTGATGACAATACTGAAATTATGTTTTGTTTGGATCATTCTTGCTTTGTCTTCTCTGTCTTTCTCTTCTGAAGCCATTCAAACAAACCCAAACTAAATTCAAGCTGTGTATCATTGAAGCCATGGTATCCTTGATTTGGAAGCCCCAAGAAACATTCAGACAGGTAGATGTATCTTTAAGACTCTTACAAGTGAATTATAATGATCTGAAATATGTTAGGCTCTGATTTTAGAATTCACTCAATTTTCCTATTTAAATACAGTATTCCTGCATTGCCTATAAAATGGACGTTGTGAAGAATGTCTGCTTAAAAGTGCTATTTTTTAGGGAAAATTGATAACCATTATATGTATTTTGTCATCCTGGGACTCTCTGAAATAGTATGAATATATTCATATAAGGTGCGCCTGTGAATCTGAAACTCCACAAAGGAATTGAATAAATAAATTTTCAGAGTCCAAACCACATAATAGAAAATTAGGTCTGCTCTATGCTGTACAAATATCTATAATTGTAATGTATTTCATTGTTTCTTCAATTTATTGTAAGCAGGATAGTGCCTACCAACAGTGGGGGTTTTTCATTTGTTTAGTGAAACATATACCCAATTCATAATAAGCATTAGAGATTGCATTTTGGTACTAAATACAACAGCAAACCAGACAGGCACAATCTGTGACCTCAAACAGGATATAATACAGTGGGACATAAACGTAGACAGGAGCACAGTATCGACAGTCGTGGGCCTCACTGAAAGAAGGCAGGTAAACCAGAGGCTTAAAAAATGAACAGGACTTTGCCAAGTAGATCAGCTCTTTCTCTCCTTTCTTTCTTTCCATCTTTTCCTCATAACAAGAGTTAATGAAGAAGATATCATGCCAATAATAGTTTTGGCTAGACACAGTCAGATAAAACTGTCTATTTTCATTTTTTGCAGAATAGTATATGATAAAATAATGGAACATCTGAGTTGTTGTACTCCATTCTGTAAAATGTGATATGAAGTTATTTAGAATTGATGTGCTTACTTATAAATATTAATGTATTCAAGAAATAGCTATTGAGGTCATGCTGCCAGGTTCTGAGTATGCAGTGGCAACCAGAATAAGGATAATACCTAACACTATTAGACATTTGTACACACTTTGCAATCCAACAAGTGAACATCATTTTTAAGGAATCATACAATTTTTGCATCTTGGGAGCACAAAGATGTTTTCCCCCTAAAAATACTATGATTGTTAAATATCTTTCCAGCCTCCCTTGCAGCTGGTAATAATAGATGAGAGATGGTAATAATAGATAGTAGATGAGTTAGGTTCAGAGTTACTAACATAAAGGAGAAGAGGAGGAAGTAATCTTTTGTTTCTGCCATTGGTGACAACAGCAGTGGCTACTTACTAAGAGTTGGGGTAATTTCTCAGCATAGTAGAGTTTAGGGAACTGTTTCAAGGTTTTGGGCTTAACTTTCTACTCATCCAAGATTATACAAGCTGCCCCAAATCTTAATAAACAGGCCTGCTTTGTTCTTATCTAGTAGGCTCCTTCTACCACAAAGCATGATGATTGATAGAACAACTCAGGGGCAGCCAGAAATCAGGAGGAGAGAAAGTTAAAGTAAGGAACATTTCAGTGCCCAAGGGACTCAGCAGTACATCTGTTTCTCAGCATGTCCATTCCTCAGAAACATTTCACTGTGGACATTAAAGAAGTGATTAAATTTATCTATGAGCTTCCTGTGTCAAATATTTGAATTAGTTTGCTCAGATGACTTTAACAAAATATCACATTGAGGGTTCAGATGCCAGACACACATTTCTAACTATTCCAGAGCCTGTGGAGTACAAGATCAAGGAGCCAGCAGATGAAATTATTCAAAATGCTTACACATTGACTCTTCCTTATTCTTCTTTCCTTCCTTTTCTGGCTTGCAGTTGACCACCTTCCTTCTGTGATGCTATATGGCAGAAAGTGATTTGTTTGTTTCTTTTCTAGGAAGCCACTAATCTCATGAGGGCTTACCATCATGATTTCACTAACCCTGAGTAGATCCCAAAGGATTAATCCCCAAAGCCATCTTATTAGGTTAGGTTTTCAACACCAGAATTTTGAGGGATGCTCTTTAGTTGATTTTAACAACATATTTATGCAAATGTGTGTGTTTTTAGCCCTGAATGATGAACATGACAAGACCTCATCAAATTGTCTATTCAATGCAGACCCTTTCTGCACTATGGAATCTCATAGTTGTACTCTGAAGGACCAAGCACTTCAACAAGCTACATATGATTCTGCAAGTTGTGATGCAACACAAGTGTGGGACAAGTTTCATCTTGTTTAGTCAGTTTGTCTATGAGCTGTGGTTGAGAGGTGTGTTTTAAAGTCAACCATACTTTGTGGATGGTGAACAAAACTGTAACATAAAATTTTGTCAATTTCATCAAAACCATGAGATTAGACTACTTCAGATTCCAACTTTGTAAGACGTGGCCACATGAGATGAAACTTGTAGCTGTGGCTATGATCTTGACACCAAGATTCAGAGTTATTTATGGAAATGCCCTAGTTGTCCTTTGAAAAAAGAGTGACAATTGAAAGCCACCATGAAGGTGATGCTGATATATATATATATATATATATATATATATATAGTCTCACTACACAGGTTGGACTGGTAGTGATCCTCCCATTTTCAGCCTCCCAAGTGTTCTAGGATTACAGGCATGCACCACCATGTCCAGTCTCAATCGTCACCTCAGCAAGCCTTGTGGGCAGGGCTCACATGGTACACCAGGGATGAAGCCTGGTCCCTGAGTTCACCTAGCAGGCACTTTAATCTGCTGAGCTAACTGTGTAGCCCTTGATTGTACTCTTTGACTTTACTGAAGTGCTTGGGTTGAATTTGTACCCCCAACACTTTGGTAAACTCTAAATATTCTAAGTTCTTATTAAATCGTTCATGAAATGATGTGTGTAGAAAACAAGCTAAGCAATGGGTAAGTGATTTCATTCTCTCTCCTGACAAAGTCACACATCACTTCTGGTACAAAACTTTCTGCAGATAAAAACATTATGGTGTGTCCTCATCTACTTTATTCACTAGACCTGATATGGCATGACTTCTGATTCTTTCTCTAAGTTAAAATAATTATGAAACTAAACATTTTGAATGAATTCAGGAAATCAAAACATTGCAGAACAGCTAAAGATGCTCAGTGAAAAGACTTCAAGAACTGTTTCAGAAAGTCACCAGAGCAATGAGATAAGCATCTTCAAAGGGTAGGGGAAGGCCAGGGATATAGCTCAGCAGATGAGCACCTGCCTGGCAAGTGCAAAGAACCGAGTTTGATCCCTGGCCCGCACACAAAAAAAGGACAGGTGAACATTCTTAGGATATATTAAGAATATTTCAACCATGTCTTTTCCTTCAATACATTTTTTAAAATTTAAATATTTACCATAGTTTCCAATTACACCTTATAACTTGTGGGCTTACTGTTTCCACTATTGACTATGCATACAGCCATCCTGCTGCAAACCTTTGGCCAGAGAAATAAATACCTACAATATTTCCAAAGCTGTGTTTTGGAGTCCATACAGCAATTCATTGGAGATAGGTACCTGACCCTCCTGTGTGGTTACTCTGAGAATGTGGCGTTTGTATATAAACTGCAGAGATCTAACTGACCAAGGGCTCCAGGTGTTGGATACAGAATCTGGAACTTAGTTTGCACTGCTTTCCCATCCTAGCAAACAACTGAGTGCAACAGAAAAGCTTCTTCTACCCGCTTAGCCATGCTGCATGGTCAGTCAGTCACCAATATACAAAAGAGGAAAATGGAGTAGGGAAGCCAACTCTTTCTCTCCAAAGTATTTCTTTTTAAAATAACTGATTAACAAAATATCAGGCAGATCTAAATATTTGAAACATAAAGTGGTAGCTCATAGGGCCATGAGGAAAGAGTATAGCTGCAAAGTCTAAAAATATACAACTGTGTAGCAACCATCTTAGAAGCATCCACTTCAAATGTCAAGATTGGTAAGTTGATGACTAAATATCTCGGTGACAGGTGGTTTTCAAATGATGTGAGGCCTGAAAAAGATAAAACATGGTGTCTGCCTCCATACACTGACAATCTCCTTGGGGAGGTAAGACTGACACTTAGGCAAACATGAGATGGTTCATTAGCTTGTAATTCACACATGATCAGATTTCAAAGAATAAATAGCTTTCTGAAGGCAGAAGTGTTTCTGAAAAGGTCTCACACAGTGAAGAAAATCAAGACTGAATCCCAATGATGACAAATTTTATAAAATATCCACAGACACAAAGAGGAACATTCTCTACAGGAAGAGAGTGTGACTTCTAATCACTCAGAACTACAGAAGACATAAGGACGCTGTGAACTCTGAAGCCCAGAGTAGCTGGGCGGTGACACCCAAGGGCACTGTAGTATCCAAGGCTTTAGCACTCAGTACAATACATAACATTCCCTTGAGCACTGTGGAGTTCTCCTAAACATAAGTCTGGGGTCTGGAATCAGTTTTCTTGCTGATCAGTTATTGCTGATCAGATCTTGCTGATCACTCAAAGATTGATTTGCTGGCTTTTATTAATTATTATTTTTGGAACTTCTCTTCCTATAAACATCTCTTGTTTCATGTCACACCTTGTCTCCTCCCCAGTGGACTCTCAGTGTGAGGTATGAAAATTTCAGATCCCAGGATTACCCACTGAGGAGACCAAGAGGAGCACTTGCACCCAGAAATGTCCCTTGTGGTCCATCTCATCCACTGTTGCCTGTTATCTGTTATTCCGTGACCTGAGCCATCACCAGGGCCACTTAAATCTTGATGACCAATAGGCAAATAAGGTCAGCAGCTCTGGATCACAATTTTAGGTTCTTTTATTGATGAGTTTTTATGATATTAGTAATGTTACAAATTTTAAAAGTCAATTAAAGTATAAGTCCCATAATAACTGGAAACTAATATCCACTAAACTGGCATCCTACTAAGAGTTTGGTTCCATGTGATATGTCACATGGGTACAGGAGGAGTTAAGATGGGAAATTCCACAATAATAATTTGCCTACTCTGTGCTTTCTTTCACAAAAAATTAATGAATATGCTCAGATACATAATTAAAAAGAAAATCCCCCATTCAGAAAGCCTGCCTGGAGCATATCTAGTTCACAGTTGTGAAAACAAGAACATGCCACTATGTTGAGATTGTAATTTTTTTGAGATTGTAATTTTTAATTACTTAATGATGTACTATGCTTAAAAAATGCTTTTACAAACTCAAAACTTATTTTTGCAGCTCTGAAATGATTCCAGACAGCAATCTTAGAGAAAAAGTTTCTGAGAAAGTGAAAATTTTTCATAAATGCAATCAATAGGAACTTTGAGAATTATCTTCATGTATATTTATGAGTAAAAACTATATAAATTCAAATTGATCATGGGTCAACTCTTACTAAAGTATTGGAGAAACTATGTTTAAATATACCAACCTGTTTTTCCACTTTAGGTACATTCTTGTAAAGTTAACAGTAAAAAATAAATCCATATTTTATATCAAGGCATTATTCACATATGGATTTCAAGAAACTGTGATTACAAAAAGTCAATTTTTCTAAGAAGAAGTCATTAAGTTATAGGCTAATTTAAAAATAAGCAAAAATCCTAATATCTGTATTATAATTACAGTTAGATTCTAGGATATATATATATATATATATATATA
>NDGM011223706.1:5475-18072 GCA_002564305.1 Octomys mimax
AAAAAAAAAAAAAAAAAATAGGTGACTTCTCAGACATTGTCAGTGGTGCCAAAAAAGGACTACAAAAACCCTTGATTGGGGCCGGGGAGATGGCTCAGTGGAATAAGCACTTCCCTGGCAACTGCACAGGCCTGAGTTCAATTCCCGGTTCCACCAAAAAAAAAAAAAAAAAAAAAAAACAAACCTTTATTTAAATTCTGGCTGTGTCCCTCATCTAACTACCAGATTTGAAAACATTATTTAACCTTCGAGTAGCTGTAAGTTTGGATCAATCACCTGTCCTTTGTACTTACTAGTATAGTCGTGATCCAAAGGGTTTGCAAACGACACGGTGACATCATGTTGGAAGTTGATCTGATGCAGGAACACCAAAAAAGAAAGACAGCTACAATGAGATTCCATGGCACTCCACTGCTGCTCACTGTGGCCTTATTTCTCATTACCAAGGAAGCACAGGCAAAATATTTCTTCTAGATTTGGTTTTGTTTTGTTTTATTAAACAGGGATTTGTTGACTGAGGTGGACTCTCTGTCCTCTTTGGCTCTAACTTCTTTTATTTTTAGCTGAAGACATTTTTCCAAGTTTTGATTCTCCAGCAGGTATTTTCTTTATTGAACTTTTCTATTCTTGACTTATTTTAATTATTTATGCTATAACTTCTTCATAATTTTTTTTGACACAGGGGCTTCCTCTGACTCATAGTGATCCTTCTGTGTCAAATTCCACAGTACTGGGATTACAGGTGTGCACTATTATGCCCAGGTTTTTGTTCATTTTTTTTTTTCAGAACAGGGGATTGAACTCAGGCCCTTGTGCTTGCCAGGCAAATGTTTATTCTACTGAGCCATCTCCCCAGCCCTATGCCTAGTTTTGGTGGCCAACATAACACACCCAGAGTTCCAGGGCTGGCCTGGCCTCTGGTACCAAGGATCAAACCCAGGTCCAGGCACATGTTAGGAAAGTGCGTAGACAGCTGAGCTTTCTCCTCAGCCAACTGTAACTTTCTTTAAGTGATATTCTGTGGCTAGTGTGTAGAGCATTGAATCTCATGCTGTATTTGCACATTCTCTCAAGCATCAGAAGTCTTCCCTTGTATATGTTAGAATTATAACAAATATTATCTTTAAAAAAATAAGTCACCACCCCTTGCCTCTCCAGAAATGAAATGCATGTATTCTTTCTTAAAAATTTTCTATTGAAGTTATAATACAAAAAAAATTACAGTATAATTTTGGGTTAAAAAGAGAAAGACAAAAGCTTAGCTTTAACTTTTCTTTTTTTCATCATTGCTTAAATCTTTCAGTGACAAATTCTACAAAATTTAATTCTTGAAATCCTTCTCTTTTCTACATGGCTACATGCTCATATTCCTGGGAAAAATTTCCTACATTATTGCCTGCTTTATTTTATTTACCACCTAAGGCCAATGCAGATGCGGCATTCACTAGATCGTGGGTGCTGTGCCACTCTGCGTGTCCTTCACTTCCAAAGATTTTTCACCACTTTTTTCTCTCATTTTAACATTTTCAAAGATCAAGGGCTATGTCTTACTCTATCCCCTACTGTTTATAAAATATCAATTACAAGACTTTGTACTTAATATAATCAGTCCATTTATGAGTAATAAAAATCATATTAAAGGTTAGAGATACTGGCTTCATCTCTGAAAAACTCCCTGGGTTGGAGTCTTCTTAGCCCAAACACTTTTACTCCCCACTTTGGCCCTGAAGAAAACAGAAGAAGGGCAGCCTACTAGGAAAGAATCTATGCTCTGTAAAGGCAAGATGATACATTTTCACCTCTGTACACCTTTTACATTTAATATACTGCCTTATCTCACTCCTGAGGTCAGAAGCCCATGATAAGAGTAAGGGAAATGAAAGTGACTGCTTGATTTAAGTTTTTACTGAAGAGACTGGATCAAAAGATTTTATGCTAATGGAGAAATGCAATTAAAGGTACTTAATAGAAGAATAATTCATTCATCTATAAGGAAAGCATACAGTGGATGGAATATCTATTTTTAAATAGCTACACAAGTTGACATTGTCCTCAGTATACAAACAAGGTGGCTCTGTAGCTGTCATTTCATTACACATCTTATAGTATTTTTTTTCTTTTTCTTTTTGAGTCAGGGTCTTGCTATGTGGTGCAGGCTGGCCTTGACCTCCCTTATGTAGCCCAGGCTGGCCTCAAGCTCATGATAACCCTTCTGTCTCAGCCTCCCAAGTGCTGGGATCACAGACATGTGTGACTACAACTGGCATCATTAAACTTTCAACTATTTAATTTTCCTATTCTAATCTCATGCTCACATTATAAGGAGTCTTCAAAATAATTCATTGAAAAGATATTTAGGCCACTCTATAGTGGAAGTTCTACTCCGTATGACTGAATGTTGGGTTAAGTTACAGGAATGGTCACATCCAGTGAACTCTGGCCGAACCTTTGCTTTGTTTCTGGATTAGTTTCCTAGGTTTTCTGCAGCAGAGGTCTATAAGCTGGAAAATTTAAAAACCACAGGAATTTACTCCATTTTTGAGCCAATAAATCTAAAATGAAGATGTTAGAATACTATATTCCATTATGACTCTAGGTGCAGTCTTTCTTTGCTTCTGTCTAGCTACTGGTAGTGGCAGTCAGTCCTTGCTGTTCTTCGGCTTGAAGCACAGTTTGTTCCAGAACAAGTAGGAAAGCAAGTAGCTTCTTTCAGTGCCATCTGAGAAGCAGCTACAAGAGTGTAACATTATGCACGTTTCCAGAATTGCTATTACTGCTAAGCATGCCTCCGGTTAGTTAGAAATATGCAATTGCCGATACAGACAGGCCCCTTTCATCATAAGAAACCAACAGCACACTTCTTGGACTAGAGCTGAACAAAGGCTCTAGATTTTGAAATACACTCTGCCATAATAATCCTGCTGAAAAACCTTTCACAAGTTACTCAAAGCTTGTTAAATTTCTATGCCATAATTTTCATAGTGATAAAATTATCTAAAACAAGTTTATTTAATGTATTAAGACAAGATGGTATGAAAGAAAACTTTCTATGAGAGACATGATCATGACAATAAATCAGGAATGTATGCTCCATAGTGCCCAGCTGTGGTGCCTCCAACACACCCAAGATTATTCCCTAACTTTCTTCTCTAAATACGCTCCACTTCTATCTCCGGAACACAAGGGAGGTCAACCCATTGGTCCAAAACCTGTGAGTTATTTATTTTTATAATATACTGTTTCTAAGGCAGTTAAGCAGTGATGAAGTCTTATATGAAAGGAAGAGTCCGAGTGACATGGAGCGGCTTTGCTTGTCATGCTTTCATGAAAATTCTGAGAATACCACGCTCTCCACCACCACTCCCCACATGAAAGTCATGGATTGTGCCATGATGGAAATTGGTGCTTTTCACAGTTATGTTTGAATATAAAAGAAAGGGTTAACCTTTCTTAATCTTAGCAAAATTAAGTTGTACAAATAACTGTTAAGTGTTCTAACAATATCAGTCAGAAATATTGCAATAATAACTAAAGTTTCTTTCTTTCTCTCTTTCTCTCTTTCTTTCTTTCTTTGTACTTGGAATTGAACTTAAGACCTCACACTTGTCACATAGATTCTATGCCACAGAGCTATATCCCCAGCCTCAGATCTTTACTACATAATGGCATTTTTGACTGCTAAAATCATCTTAATTCATCTTCGTGGTATGTGTTTGAATACTTATATAATTTTACTCTTAGCTGATACTTTTAATACTGATAAATCATTAGGAGATGCACAATACTTTTTACATTGCAAGAACTCAAAAAGTTAGGCCTTGTAAGAATATTGGAAGAAAACAGGGATCTGGAATTAAACTACTGTGGCTGTAAAAAGCAATATTAGAAAATAATGGGGATTTTTAATGAAAATAATTGAGGAAACAGCTTCATATTCAATGCTGCTTTAAAACAAGAAATAAAATCATTCCAAGTGTTATTTATATAACAAGTTGTGTAGGGAAACGCAACCTTTCTTGATCTAAGCAAAATTAAGTTGTACAAATAGCTGTTAAGTGTTCTAACAAAATTAGTGAGAGAACTATTGCAATAATAACTAAAATATCTTGACTTCTAAACTGTGGCGATCTTGAAAGTGCTCTGTATTCCAAATGTAAAAAGCTAGACCTTGTATTAATTAACCTAAATATTTCTTGTCGGGTTTGGTATGATAGCACGGAGGGCTGCCAGAACCTTAATTGTGTGTGAGTCCTGAATTTTTGCCAGTTCTGGATGCCATCTCATTAGCATATTCATAAGTCACAGCCTTGTGCAGGTGCCAGAATGCTGCAAAATGTTTCGAGACTATTTGTTGCAGCAATAGAGGAAACAGTAAATTAGCCTTTAAAAAAAACCATTATGCACTATAAAACATAACATTTAATACTGTAAAATAACTGCAAAGGCTTTTGGTAATTATACTACACCAGATGAAGCAATGGATTTTTACATAAACAATGTAAATAATAGGAATCCAGAACAGAGGACGTAAAGCTTTTCTTCTGCTGAATGATTTAGGAACAAGGCTGAGTTTTTAATTGATCAGCTGAAACTTTCAAGATATGAAATACTCCATGTTTGAAGGGAAAAACTGGAATTAAGAACTTACATGCTTCATTAAAATTGAATTCTTAGTTGTTTCTTGAGTAAATTATTTCCATTAAGTAATATGCTAAAATTCTCATAAAATATAACACACAATTTCCAATTCCCTTCAAAGGCAAACATATTTGTGCACATATGTGTAATGTTATTTTGTGCTATCAAGAAACTGTCTTACGCTTTCATGTATTTAACTGAGTAAATAGTCAATCACATTAAGAGAATATTGTAGTACCCTAGGTGACCAGAGATATTTTAGTTCCATTACATGGCTCTAGATCATACAAGAATAGCATTACACACACACACACACACACACACACACACACACATTTTTTTTGCTTTGTTGAAATTGGATCAGTGTTTTAGCTTAAGTAATATTAGAGTCCCCAAATTTAACATTGCTCTATTTTTATTAAAAAGTATAACATTTATATCTTAAACATTTATGCATATCTGTGTGTCCATATGATACATACATGTGTAGGTGTTTGTGCATATAATTAAATATACTCATCTTCATACCTGTAGGTGACATCATTGAAGTATTTATAATATGAGAAATAAGTCTCCAAGTTAAATTTTAGTTTAAAATATTATGTCTTTACAAAAGAAAGAAATGCAATAAAATACATGAGAATTGTAACTAATTATGAATCTTATTTACATTTAAATTAATTTTTGCTATTCTTCAGTTTCTAATAGCTGTTTGCATGAGCTGCAAATACTTCATAAATAAAGGTCACTAATTTCATAACTTTTCTTTTTATATTTAGACATTTGGACATAATGCAGCTTTATTTGTTGTAGCTTTATTCTTACTTAGTTCATTTCTGTAGACAACTACGAGGGGCTTTCCTGTGTGCCAAGAAGTGTAAATGCCCCAGCCTGTGGAAGTAAAAGAACAGAGCACATTCTCTAAACTGTCTTACTGATGTGCATGAGACAAACACTTAGAAAGGTCAAAATAATGCAGAACACACTATGATAAAATTATGTCATGGGAGCTATTTTCCTTTTTCTCACCTTTCCTAATTATATGAATTATCTTCTTAATTTGAAATGGTATGCTAAACAATCAAGGCTTCAGGCAGACAAAAATAAACAGTGTAATTTGATCTTCCCTTCACCAAATTTGAGTCTTAGGTCTGCAGAGGGGTAGAAGGCAAAGGAATATTTTAAACAAATGTCCATAATAGGTATGGATTTTCCTACCGGCAGTCAGCCAACTGTGTGCAAGCTAGAAACCTTTGCGAGTCTCAAGATGCATAATCTGCACAATTGAAATTTGCTATGTTCATAAAACTAAACACTAAAACTCAATTTGCAAGAGTACTTGGAAATTTTTCAAATTGATGTAATATTTCCCTCATTAATCTAATTATATTTTGCTGTCCATTATTTGTTGCACTCTTAGAATGTAAAAGAAGTGGAAACATATTAGCACAGAATTCTAACGTGACATGTTCTCCTTGACTCTGATTCTAATCTCAGAAATAGCCATTATACAATTCTTATACAATACTCTTTCAATTTCAAATTTGTTGTTGGATGAAAGAAGTAAATACTATTCTAACTTTATAGCTGTCTCATCTTCCTAAATTGAACATTTTCTTTCCTCTCCTCTTCTGGTCTCTCTTCTCCTCTCTTCTCCCCTCCCTTCCCATCCCTCCTCTCTCTCTCTCTCTCTCTCTCAAACAACTCTACACTGACACTGCATACACCACTGTACAGCCTTGACAACAAACTGAAAAACCAGAGGTCATCAAGAGAGAAACAAGTCAGTCTACTTCATAGATTTTGCTAGTATTATCAATCACTATATTTACTTTCCTTATATGTTTATATCCTTGAATATTAATAGTGTATCTCACATGAAAATTATGAATCATGTATTTTAAAACTTTTCTCAACTTACACGATAGTCCTTCCACCTTAAAAACATGTTCTGAGGAAAACTATATTTGAGATTAGAATTTAGACAGAAAGGTAAAGAAACCAGAGTTGTACTTTAATACTAAGATATCTTTTTGCATAGACATAATTTTCCCCTTTTTTTGGTGCTCATTGTAACAAGGAATATCAAGATAAGGCTGTGAAGGAGCCAACCTTCATGGATTAAAATATAGTTTCAAATTGAGATGCAGAAGTTCATTTTGGCATAAAATCAGTTTGAAGCACACAGATAAACATTTTCCTACATTAACTATATCATATCTTGATCTTTCATATAGACTGAAAATTGTATACGTATATTTAAATCACGTCTTTCTCTATGTCCTCTTCTTCATTATGGAAATTTAACTTAAAATTGGTAATTTAGTATTATTCATTCTCTGTGAGTTTTGGGAAAAATAAGCTCTTAATTTTTTCTTTAGAAAATAGAACATTAATTCAAGATCTCCCTGTTAAATAAATTATCATCATCTATAACAGTTCTTTGCAAGTAATAAAAATGCAAAACACGGATCTGCCACATCTCATTGATTTTCTTTTTCTTAGTTCTTTTGACCTCTATGTGCTTCAGTATCTGCAGCCACAAATCAAAAATTTCTGCAGCATGACTTTTCTGCTAGCATACAATAAAACGAACAACAGAGAGGAAAACCACTTTAAGCCATGCCTTAGATATCCTGTCTACAGAAAATGAGCACACATGCACATATTCCTCCGAGTAGAAATTTTCCCTGAGCAAATATTAACACAAATCTCCCTCAAAGTCACGACTAACCTACAATGGATGATGTTTGGATCATGATCTGAGTTATATGCGTCCTTCCTTCAGTGGCTACCCAGCCACCTGATCCAGTAAGGTTTGAGAGGCTTTGCGGAATCTATAGCTTTCTTCTTAAGATTTTCAATCAAAGTGGTGACTGATTGCTGATATTATTTGCCCTTTAAAATATCTGCACTCAAAGTGTGTTTCATTTCAAGTAGCTTATTTTTGTCTTTGATGGAATTGCAATACAATTGCATCAGCATTTGCTAAGAGCAATTTTTCTTTAAGTCATCAGTATTACTGTCAATATAATGATCACTAAAAACCGTCAAAATTTGATCCTGATTTGAAATAAAAATATAGGCATTGATTCAAGGTAAATTGTTCTTTTCTATTTTTATTCACTGAAAGGTATTTACTCATGTGTTAATCAATCAAATGATAGATATTTATTTTTCCCTCCCTGGTACTATAATATCATAAAATATCTTAAATGAGGGTAGACATTGTTTCCTAGTATCTACTTCCTGTATATCAAGGACTACACAGATCACTGTGTACTTTTCATTTTATCACCAATATAACTCAACAACATTATTTATACTTTAATGCTTTTGGAGAAGAATCAGGTATCAGAGAACTTTTTAAACATTAAACCAAAGTGGTAGAATCCAAATTGAGCTCCCCTCGAAACTCACGCCATTTTCATTGTACTTGAGAGCAAAGTATTCACAAATGATTTGACAGAAAAGAGAATGCGTCAACCAAGCCATAAGGATAGGCAAGGTTTTTTCAGATTGTCAAGGTGTTAAAAGATATTCCAGACTATGAGAAGAGCCTATGAAACAAAAGCAAAGGCTACCTTTGAAGACCTATGTGTAGCTCGACCTGTGACTGCAGCGAATCGCAAAGAGAACTGTGATGTAAAGAGGAGGCAGAGGATGTTGGAGGTAGTCAAGATAGTTTTGTTATACGAAAGAGAGTGGAAGCATAAGAATGAAAAACATCAAGGTCAGGGCAAGGCAAGAAGCAGGATGATTATGTGATGTTATGTGACTAGGAAAACAGGCTGGTGTCAGGACCACCACAGAAAAGATGGAGTAGGAGAGATGATCAAATGTGTTTCTTTCACCACTGATAGTTCAAGAGATCGTCATCTGGATGATTTAGCTCCTGCCTTCCTGTGAGATTTGAAAGAGAGGAATATTTAAAGATGTTGAGGCTCCTATTTGGGACATTGGGTAAAATTTGTTATTATCATAATATGAATTTTAAAAAGGATATGAGGGGAGGTTGGACTCCTTATATCATGTTTTTGAAGGATTATCATAAAGCACAATGTTGCACAAAAAAGTGTGAAAGAAGAGTAGACCCTGGAGGATGCAAGCCTTTGGGTTGACTATAACAAAAGAATCAATATGCATTTAAAAATGAAGAAGATGTAAGAAATTCCTTACAGATGGATACAAAATACTTTTCAATAGGTGGTTATTGATAGGTTACAGCCTTAGTATGAATTGCTGAATTATTATGGTGGTCCTCCAATATGGCTGAAGCCCTTAAAATAACAGCTGATCTTCCCAGAGACCACCTCCCCCTTCTTCTCCAACTCATATCCTTTCACCCTTCCTGCCACCTCAGGGAAGGCTCCAATCAGCTCCTCAGGAGTATCTAAACTTCACCCTCAAGCCCCGCCCCCAGCAAAAGGCCATGAAAGCCCCTGCCTCCCTTTGTTCCAATCCAGAGCACTCCTAATCTTCCAAGATAATGAAGCCCCTTTCCATTTATAATAAAGCCTTTTTCCCTTTTTCCTTCTGCCTGTTTCTCTGCTGTGACATCATCAAAACCTATCTGTTATCAATAGCACGTATATATTCTAAGAAACAAAAATCAAGAATTCTAAGAGAATTAAATTCTAATGAGAATTAAAATAGAGTACCACAGGAAATATACAACAGAACATTTTCCAAAAGAATATCAGAGAAAAACCATTCAGCTTGTGTCTAATGGGAACGCCAAAGACCCAACTCCCTGAGTTATCCCGAATCATTTGTGAAGATGATACTTTTACAGGTGTCCTCCTCTCTCATTCTTTCTAGTCACCAGTTTATTTATATATCTCAGACTTATTTTCTGCCTTCACTCTTAGACCCTTCCCTAAAATACAAAAATACAAAAATAAATAAATGTAAGAAGTGGGATAAAGGCACAACCAACATTCTTATGTGTTGCAAGTTAAAATAAGTCTCTAAAAATAAAAACAAATAAGGCAGTCTATTATATCAAAAGATTTGCTAAATAAAGGGAAAATTAATAGAAGATCCAGCTAAAAGACCAGGGCAATAAAGTTGAAAAGCTTTTATTCTGTTAATTATGTTTTATGATGAGAAAAATCTTATGATGAGAAAAGTACATAGACAAACCCCAAAGTAAAAGGAAGACAGGAACGAAAGAGAGAAGGAGAGAGATGATGATAGAGGAGAGAAAATAGCTAAGAATTAAATTTTCAGAGAAGGCACTCTGAACTGTGATTCAGAATGCAAGAAGAAATGATCCTGGAAGAGGAAGGCAATTTCTTCCTCCGAGCCCAGAAAGAATTTAAACACTGTAGTCATGCTAGAGACAGAGAAAAAAGGAACACAAAGAAATGATAAAGATCTATAACTTCATAGTTGTCTGAAAGGGGGTCATCTATAAATATAACTTGAAGATAGAAAATGATTCTGAGATACATAAATAAACGGGTCATTAGGAAGAATGGGAGAAGAGACCCGTAAAAGTATCATCTCCCTTTATAAATATTTCAGGAGAAGTCAGAGAGTTGGGTCCTTTGCATTCCCATGAGACACAAGCTGAATGGTTTTTCTCTGTCGGCTCAGGGATAATTATATTGAATGTGGACTATGAACATTTACAAGATCGAGACAGGTGCCAAAAAGAAAAGGTCACATCTTTTTTACTTCCCACTTAATTAGTAATCAAAATGAATCCACAATATAGCAGTTGTCCATGTCCATAAGGTTTTCATGACATGCTTTGATGCGCTTATAAAGAGCTCGGCATCCATCGGTTTCATTCTTTCCTTTACTTGTAATACTTTCTATGCAACTGTTCACCAGAGTCTGAGGAGCCTTTCTGACTTCGTCTGCTTCATACTCTACCTCCCTACCTCGTTACGTTATTTTCTCAATTCTTCACTTTCTTTTCTTAGAGATTTCCTAAAACCCTCTTCATTCACAATCTGACAAATAGATTTTTTTTTCTCCCATCAAGTTTCCTGTCAAATGTCAGGTCCACTAAGCCTCCTCTAAGCAGCCTGCATGACTTCGTTTTCCATCGCTGAATTTTCTCACACTTTGTTTACCTTTATGAGATTCTAATCTATTCTCTAAATTTATTTTCTCTCTAGTCTTTAAAATCATGTCATATTAAGCCAAATCATTTATTTTTTTTTCTTCAGGAAGGCAGGAATTTGAAAAGCTATTTATTCTAATATCTGCAGTCCCTACAATAGTCCCTGAAAAATAACACGACCCCTAAATTGTTAATGAGTAGTTGAACTGAGTAAAGAAACAGCAATTGCTTGAGAACCGACTGTTGCCAGGACTGTGAGGTGATGTATACCCGTGAACACAATTGTGAAAGAAGGGAGAGAAAGAAGAAAGATGAAAGAGGTGAAAGAATGACATTTGGTCACACATGGCTGTTTTAAGCCTGTTATTTGAAAGCGGTCTCTACATATAGTAAAAATAATAATCACTGATACAGTTCTCCAAAAGTTCTAAGTATAAGATATGTAGGCTGGGCTAGCCAAATAGCTCAGAGGATTAAAGCATCTGCAAGCACTCACAGGGGCTGGAGTTTTGATCCCTGAGCCTGCCTTACTGGCCCCATCCCTGGGGCGCCCTGAGACAACAATTGAGACTGGGTATGCTGCCATAGGCCTGTAATCCCAGCTCTTGGGAGGCTGTAAACAGGTGGATCACTAGGCATCTGATCTAGCAGTGAGACCCTGAACACCCTATAGACCCTTGCCTAAAATACAAAAAAAAAAAAAAAAAAAAGTGTAGGCAAAAATAGGTATGCAATTCAAATCAGAAAGCAGTTTTCATTTTATTTACTTATTAATGTATTTATTTATTTGGTGCAGGGTTTTGCTACACAGCTTGGACTCATGGTGATCCTCCTATCTCCGCCTCCCCAGTGCTGAGACTAAAGGTGTGTGCTACCACACCCAGTATCAGGGCCAGCATGATTCATTCTGGGACTCTGGGGCCAGCATGGCATGAAGCACCAGGGATCGAGCTGCGGTCCTTGTGCTTGCCAAGCAAGTGCTTAGACTGCTGAGCTATCTTCCCAGCCCTGGTTTTCATCTTATGACCTTCAATATATTTTATATATTCTAAGAAAAAAAGTTTAAAAGGAAAAAAGAAATTATATGACATTTAAATAAGCACTTCCTGTAAATACACGTTTTGAATATTTGGTACTTATGACCTCCTATGTTTTCAAGAAAATCAAATTTAGTTTACACCATTTTAATTTCATTAAAGTTCACCCTAAATTACTTGGGAAAATTCTTTTGAACTCCTAAATCATCTTTACAAAAATCTTATGTCTTCATTGTTATAAATTATTTCTAAACTATTACTAGTTTATTAAAGTGGAAGAAAGTTATCTACAGGAATGGGTAGAAATTTTGGTTTAGCAACCTAAAATAAAATAAAAGAGCTTCTTAAAAACATTTCATAATAAGTCTCAGAGGAATTTTGTCATCATTTTTTTCTGTTCCCATGAAACAAAAATTCTACATGAAAAATACTAATGCAACTTTTTCCTTTTTAACACACTTCAGTTTTCTATATGGTATAGCAGATGCACAGGATACAAATTTTGAGAAGCCATTCAAATTTAGGAAGAACATAGAACTATGCAGCTTTTCCTAATATGATTAAGAGAATACTTTGGCCAAAATAAGAACACATCAGCCTTGGTTATCAGAATTACAGAAAAAAGGAGCTTCTGAAAATGGCATGCATCAGATACAAAACTAGTGTGTGGTGAAGCATCAGTTTATCTGCAGTCATAGGACAATGTGAAATACTTTATAGTTTTAAACTTTCTTAGCATTTTGACTTTTATTGGGTTCATTTCTTATGAATTTCACTATTTTTTCTTGTACAGCAATTGACCACTGGGAAGAGTGTATGCAATGTGTTAATTGTTGAAACTGTCTT
>NDGM011223710.1:316-12035 GCA_002564305.1 Octomys mimax
ATAACCTTAGAACCTACTGAAATTCAGGTGCAGATCTACAAAGTTTGGATTTATCCAGCTGTGTGAGTCTTGGGTCTGGCTGCTGTGCTCAGCTCTTTCCTGTTGCTGCCCTTGGGAGGGGGGGTGAACCTATTCTTCCCCACTGTCAAGATGTTCTGCTCATGGACTAGGTGGGTGTTTCTGTCCCCTACACACCCTCAGGGATTGCAATTGCAGTGTTTCACCCCATGCCTGTATTTCTGGCCTTAGCTGATTCTGGAGTGGACAAGGTGAATTAGAGGGGAGAGGCAGCTCTGCCACCTACTCATTGGGCCTATACTAGGACTGGATCTTTGAGTTTCCATAACATGACAGAAATTCCTACTCTGTGGGTGGGGTGTAGGGGTTTAGTACTGAGTGATGGGGAGCATCCCAAGAGGGTGAAAGAGGGTGTCACCCATGCTGCTCCATGGGCTTTGACCAGTAGGTCACGCCAGCACTGGGTAGCTGGAAGCTCTCCCACACACTCACCAGGCCTGGTCTAGGATTGGATCTGAGGGTTCCCGGAATGCGGCCGAAATTCCTACTGGGCAGGCAGGGTAGGGGAGGTGATGCGGAGTGGTAGGGTGCATCCCAAGGGGGTGGAAGAGGGTCTCACCCACGCTGCACCTGGGCTGGAATTAGTAGTTCCTGCTGGCTCAGGGTAGCCAGCAGCAGTCCCACACAGTCACTGGGCCTGGGCTTTGACTGGGTCTGCTCAGTGAGATTTAAATGCCATCATTACTCATTAAAATTGAAAATATATTTATGAACTTACCCACAAACAGCTAAGGTCTTAATGAATTTATTGATGAATTCTACAGGACATTTACTGATGATTTAATGTCATTATGCTTCAAAATCTTTAATAAAATTTAAAAGCAAGCAGTATTCCCAAAGTCACACCTGGAATGAAGTATTACCTTGATACCTAAACCACAGAAAGTTCCAACCAACAAAGTGGACCACAGACCTCACTCCCTAATGAACACAGGCCTGGATATCATTGATAAAATCCTCGTGGACAGAGAACAACAAATCCTCATGAAGATAATCCACCGCAGCCAAGAACAATTCCTCTCTGAGATGCAGGGATGGTTCAACACATGAAAATCAATGAATTTGATACACTGTATCAACAGAGCCAAGCAGCAAAAAATCACATCATCATCCTACTAGACACAGAAAAAAAATTGAAAAGTACAACAATGATTCATGGTAAAATCACCACAGAAAATGGAACAAATGGAGTTTGTGTCACTCTTGTAAAATCCATGTACAACAAGCAAACAACTAACATTATACTAAATGCTCAAAAACTGAAAGTTTTCACTCAAAAATCAGATTTAAGACAATGCTGTCCACTATGACCACTCCTATTCAATGTAATTCTGGAAATACTACCCAACAAAATTAAACAAGAGAAATAAATAAATAAAATTAATAAGCATAGGAAAGTACTTGAATTATTGTTATTTTCACATGACATGTAAGTTACATAGAAACTCTAAAAAATCCACCAAGAGACTTCTAGGTGGATATATAGTCATGTAACTGGACACAAAGTGAAGAATTCTTCAGATTGTATTTGTGAATCCTTACCACCTAAATTTCCCACAAAAAAGAGTTAGGAGGACAGATAGGGGAACTAGAGATAAATACCATTGTAATAAAGGTGAGTTATATAGATTCCAACATATCAATAGTTAAGAGAAGAAATGTAATTATTTACCTAGTCTTTATGACAAAACTTCATATTTAAAGATTAACTATTCATACATTTTAAAATAAAAATGTTTTCAATTGGATAGTTACAACTATAACACTCTATTTTCCTTTTAAGAGTTATTCCACTCAATAATATTTGATGAAAGACTAGAGACAACTCAACATGTGAAAAAACTTTGTCAGCTGTTCCTGAGATAAATGATTACTATCAAGAACATGTAAAGAACTTAAAAAAAATCTGAGAACTCTCACATTTAAAGGTCCTATCCAAAAGTAGGCCCCTAAGATGAATGCACAGTTCTCAGATGAAAAAATATATATGGTAAATAAATGATGGAATTTTCAATGATGGAATCTTCATAATGGAATCTTCAATATCACTAGCCATTCAAAAGATGTGAATTAAACAACACTGAGATACCATCTCACACTAGAAAGAATGGCTGTCATCAAGAAATCAACCTATAACAAATGTTGTCAGGGCTGTGGGGAAAAAAGAATCCTTCTCCACTGTTGGTGGGAGAGTACACTGGTACAATCACTGTGAAAATAAATGTGGAGATTTGTTTAAAAAACTAGGATTTTGGGCTGGAGAGATGGCTCAGTAGAATAAGTGCTTCCCTGGCAATCACAAGTGCCTGAGTTCAGTCCCAGGTTTTGAAAAAAAAACCCCAAAAACTAGGATTTGACCTTTCAGATTTTACTTACCTTTTCAGGTTCTTACACTAGTGACACAATTAAATGTTTGCACATGTAAGTCTGATTTATTTCCCTTACCTATACAGTCTCTAGTTGCCTCAATTTATCTACAAGACTCGAATTTATCTTCTTTATAACTGAATAATATTTTATTGTGTAAAAATACCATCATCTTTTATATCCATCCTCAGTTGATGGACATTTGTGTTGTTTTTAAGATTTAGCTGTAGTAAATTGTGGTGCCATAAACATGGGTGCACATAAATCTCTGTAGCATGATAATTTCAGTTCTTTTTGGAAAAATACCTAGGAGAGGAATATCTGGGTTGAAGGGGACCTTCAGTCCTAGCATTTTGAGGAATCTCCATGCCGATTTCCATGATGGTTGTACCATCCTGCACACCTGTCAACAGTGGAGAGGAGTTCCTTTTTTACCACAGTTTGCTGGTCTTTTGAAAACAGGACTCAATGCTTAATTCTTTCTTTCTTTTTTTTTCTCTTTTGTTGTCATTACTTTTAAACCATTTTTGCATCTTTATTTGGTATCCTAAACAACTAATTTAAAGGTGACATCATGGAATATAACAACAATTGTTGAATTCCTATTACTTTGTTTGGTAAAATTTTTTCTAATGATGGTTTTTTATTAGTATTTTTTAGTGTTTAAAAAATTTAAAAAAAGAACTGGTATTGGAGGTTCCATTCGATGATCTATCTAATGCTTGGCTGTGTGTCTTCACAGAACAATTAAAAACTTGATACAACAGTGATATATGCTCACCTATTTTATAACAGTGCAAATTTTAAAAAAGTAGGTCTTGGAAGCAACCTAAATGCCCAGCAACCAAGGAATAGATAAAAAAGATTTGGTATTTTATACAATGCAATACTCCTTAGCCATTAAGAAGGATAAACATGAGACTTTTATATGTAAATGGATGCAATTTGAGGCCATACTCATAAGTTAAATAAACCATATGCATGTGTGTAAACATTGCATTGTTTCCCTAGTTTGAGAAGCTGAATGAGTTAATGTGATTCAAAGTGTACTATATGTATTTATGTATGTGTGTATATATGTATATATCGAAATATATGTTCAAGATAACAAAGATAATTATGCTAATTTCTCTTAGTTAATTGAAAGGTTTGTGCTAATATTGTGTGACATTTGAATGTTAATGTCTTGTACTCTGAGTAACAA
Source organism: Octomys mimax (assembly GCA_002564305.1). Taxonomy (NCBI): domain Eukaryota; kingdom Metazoa; phylum Chordata; class Mammalia; order Rodentia; family Octodontidae; genus Octomys; species Octomys mimax. The sequence goes on from NDGM011223710.1 coordinate 3,966, forward strand.
TATGCAGCAACATATTAACCATTGTTTCCCTCCTATTGTCTCATTTTGAACTTTTGTTTTTATTATTTTTAAATTAAAAAAGATTACCTTATTTGTTACTTTTCTACAATGCTTATATTTAATATTTAATAGATGTTGTAGACAATATCAATTTTACCTAAATATGGATATGATATTGGTATCCATATCATTATTTTATCTTAAATAAAATTTGTAAGAACTTATTGTTGAAAAATTTTAAATTTCTTTTGCAGGTTTTTGCTATGTTAATAGTAAGTTTGCTAGAAATATTTAAAAGAGTATTAGAATTCTCTCCTTACTCAATGAAAAATAATTTAACAATGCTTTCATAACTAGACATTGGAGATGAATCCCCATGGTAGATTTTAGCATTGAATGCTTATAAAAATCTATAGCTCTTTGAAGCCCTTTATTATTTTAAGTTCAAAAGTTATCTCTATCATTGATCAGATATTAAAATTCACACACTGATATTGTTCATTTTAGTTTCTCTACAATAAATGAACTCAGTTATTAGTTTTACATTATGTGTGATTGTTGGATACAAAGTAAAATATAAATAATACTAAATGATTAATATAGCATCTCTAAATCAAATATTAAACATTATGTTCTATATTCTTTCAAAAGTAAAAATTCCTCTAAGATCTAGATATTTAAATAATTTTTAGACCATCTCTATGTAAAAGGACATAATTTACATTTAAGTTCAGGGAGTTCATAGTTCATGTAGGATAAATTATTTGTCTTTTTTCTATTTTTTTTTTTTAGACAGGATCTTGCCATGTAGTTTTGGCTGGCCTTGTTCTTACTTTTGCAGCCCCCAGGCTGGTCTCAATCTCCCAGCAATCCTCCTGCCGCAATCTCCCTGTTGTTGGGATTACAGGAGTGCTCCACCACTTCCAGTTCCAAATTCTTATCATTTTGTGTTTTTCATTTTTTAATTATCCAGTCCATTCTTCTGCCTCTTTTCATAGCAGTTTCTAGTACTTACCACATCTGCCTGATGATTTTGAAAATTGAGAAAAATTTAAACACAAAAGTAAGCTTGATTGTTGTTCTAGGAAAAGCTTTATGAGGTCAGAAATAAGAGAATTAGATAAAATTGGGACTTAATAGCTTTAATAATCATTTCAATTTTCTTATTTCAGGTGTTACAATTACTGTAGTTTTTGCGGTGAGCAATTATCTTTGCTGGAGTTTCACAATATAGACCATTATAATCAAGTTAGTTTGAGTCTTGTTGTGTAATGTAATTTTTGTGTTCAATTTACCATATCATTAAATCTTTTTTAGGTCTCATTTGCTTTGTCTGTTGAACAAAAAATACAAAATAATCATTTCACAACATTGTAAGAATGACATAACTTTATGTAGTGACATATCTAGAAAGTGGTGTCATATAAGTATTGCAATCGAAAGACCAAAACATGGATAAGTCTTGATTCTCAAACTTAGATTATTCATGACATATTTCTGTCTTAATTTTCTTGAGGTTTTTTATTTTGGGGGGGAGTGGGGGCACCAGCAATTGAACTCAAGACCTTGCGCTTGCCAGGCAGAAGCTGTGCCTCTGAACTATATCCCTGGTCCTAATTTTCTTATGTATACTATAACATTGGAACAATGTTATAATAGTATTATACTGCCTATAGTTGTTATAAAATTTATGCAAGTAAATGATAAAAGTATTCCAAAGTACAATAATAATCAGAAAACACCTAGCATTAATTATATAGGAGCTGACATTCAGAGTTTATTTTTCATTTACTTAGTCCTTTTCTTATAAAACAAAAATCTTGACTATAAGGATGGTATTCTTATAGGAGATCCTAAACTATAGTTTTGAACTTAGTGTCACCCAATTCCACTAATAAAATTCACAGAAAAAGAAACAAGACACTATTGAGTGAAATGATCACATGTTAAGTGTTTTCCTATGAATTATTTTCAATTTAAGCATATCCTCTGCACATTCACTATTTTTGTTTTTTTTCACTATTTTTATTTAGACATATGCATATATTTTTAAAATTTTCTGGCAAGTCTTAATAATCTCTAACAGTAACATTAAGATGATGATCATTAAAACGATGACCTATCAATTTGATCCATGCTTTGTGTCAAAGGAAACTTTGACCTACATGAAAAAACTATAATGGAAATGACAGGAGCATAAACAACTTTAAATGGCTTTGTAAATGGAAAATGATACAGTAATCCACTATCCCACAAGAAGTTCCAGCTTCATCTGATGAAGTGGCTGACTGTAACACCAGCTGAGCTATAATTCTAATATAAAGATGTATCAATTTGTCAGGAATTTCCAAACCACCTGTGAACTCTCATAAAATTACATTGTTAATACTTCATGAAACAGGCATGAGAACCTTCTGGAAACACTAGCTATTTCCCGAAATTATCATTCTAGTTATGGTCACAGAAATTACTAAAATAAATAAAATGATTTCTTTGCTACTTTATCAGTTGTGTAGTTTCATATATGTGTACTTCTTTTGAAATATAATGATCCTCCAAGAAAGAAGCACATTTGCTCTACTACGCTGTTCTGCCATCACATTTCTGCCTGGAGCCAGCAGACCACAGACTGAATCCCCCTAAAATGTGAGTCAAATAAAACCACCTATGATTTAAATTTAGATGTTTGCTGCTGTGCCCAACTGTGGGAAAACCAACTTCTACAATATGACTTTAATTAATTTTTAATTCAACTTCAAACTTTGCGGTGTTACACCTGTTTTCGAAAGATGAGAAAAGCCCACCCATTTTGAAACATTTATAAAACATCATTGATCAAACAAATTGATTCTGAAGTGAAACAAAAATAATCCTTTCAAGCTTTATTCACTTTCTGATTAAGTTATATTTTTACTCAACTTAATTTTCCTTTAAATATTCATCCTTATTTTCTGTGCTTTTGTCCCACATTTTCTGTGATATTACAGAGAGAATGAAGTTGTTTTAGAAGTGCCTAACATTTACTTATTATTATTATTATTATTATATTATTATTATTATTATTGAATATTTGGTTCAAATATACAAACTTGCAAAGACTTACCAAATGGTGCTAAGAGGCTTATAAATTTTCAAAGCCAATATCCTAGATAACTATCCCATCTTGCCCTTAAAGACATCTAACTGGAAATTATCAAACTTTTCTCATATCTTGATTATAATGCTTTCACAGGTTAATTTCATGTACTCTATCACAATCTGTCAAATACATAAAATGAACATTTTGTTTTTTATATTTATTTCTTTGTGGTACTAGGGATCCAACTTGAGACCTTGAGCTGGCCAAGCAGGCCCTTATGCTGCTGAACTATACCACAGCCCTCATGATACAGTCCCTACTATGCAGTTCACATTCAGACTTGTTTTCACCCTCCCCAGTGGTGGGATTACAGGTTGTGCCACTAACGCCCACCTGGTCACTGCGGCTAACTCAGTGTGCACGGGGGTGGAACCGATGTGGTATGTGGTGCTGGGGATTGAACCCAGGTCCCATTCTTGCCTAAGCAGGTGCTTATTCCACTGAGCTGTCTCACTGGCCTCGGGTATTGTATTTTAGTAAGTGTATATACTACAAACATATCAACTTTGGTGCCTATAATACATTCTTTCTCTTACTGTCATTTCTGTCATAACAGAAACTCATTGTTACCTCAAATTCTCTTAATTTTAACCTAAGTGAGTTCCATATGCAAAAAAAATTTTGATCTTTATAGAAGAAATTTTATTTCTGCTCTTAAGAAGGATAAACTTCAGGCATTTCCTGGTAAACTAATCTGCCAGATCATACCCTTGGGTGAAATAAATCAGACACACCTGAAACGATACTATGCTGTCTCTCTAGTATGAGAAACTGAAAGTGCAAATAAGAATCAAAATATATAATAGATACTGTAAGATGAGAAGAAATTGTTCAAAGAGAAGGGGAAACTAGCTAATAAAAGAAAATGAGAGACAAGAAAAAAAAAGTCATAGGATTGTCCTACAATGTTGTATATGGTTTGATTTCTAAATTTCTGAGTGGAAGTGTGTAATTGTTTCTTTTAACTTTCTATGGGGATTTAAATTTTAGAATATCTATGGTTGTTGGGAAATAGAAGTTCCATTTTATGTCTAGGGTGTTTGATATTTCAGAAAGATAGTGCTGTTAAACTTAACTGCTTCTGTTACAGGGTAAAAATACCATTAAGCTTCTCTTCTGGATGTTTAACAACTAAAGTTTGCAGACAAAAAATTAGAAAGATAGATGGGCTAAAAAGATAGTCAATATTTTGACCCTAGCCCTTCAAGGTCAGTGAGGACTCAGGACATAAGAATCTGTGCTATGACATCCTGTAACTAAGCGGTGTCCCAAATTTTGTGATCAAAGACATTATGGGTCCACAGAGGAAAGTGATTGATGATGTGAAGTTTGCCTAAGGAGAGTCACCTAGGGAGAAAGAAAAAATTCTCTTAGGCTTTCACAGAGAACAAATTGGTCAAGCAATGACTGTGATTCATCCAGATGGCTGACACTGACAAAAAATCTACAAGGTGCAGTACATGGTTCTGGGGTAAATTCTGAAGAAATTTAACTGACCTTGTCAGATATCAAAAGTTACATTTTTAGTTATATAAGTCTTGCTTTAACTTGGCCTTAATCATCCAGCAGAAAAGTGTAACCATGGGGTATTAAAAGTAAAGCTATATTAATATGCTGAGCTGTAAAAGGCTCCAGTCAACAACTTCTGACAATTGCCAGTTCTGCTGATAACTCACTACTATTATGGACTATTGGACTATATTGGGTTATTTAGCTGAATTCAAGTATCTACAATCTTTGGATTGGCATCAAGTATGAAAAGGTCTGTTAAGGACTTCTCCAAATACAGCATCTCTAACTGCAATGGCATATCCATCTCCAACAAAACAAAAGAAAAGCAGGGGATATGTTGGGAGCCAAGGAAGCTAGGAAATTAATCAAATGTGTGCAGGTGGGACTAGGCCTCAGTGCCTAAAGCAAACAATCTACCTCGGTCCTGAGATAAAAATCCTGTCTGGTTAAGGTAAGCTATTAGTCACTAGGCAACCTTGTGACAGGTGTTGCTAACTTTGCAAAAGTATAAATAAAGGACTATTTGCTGTGAAAAAAATTAAGAAAAAATACACATATGTGTGTGTGTGTGTGTGTGTGTGTGCGTGTGCGTATACAAGATAGTTTGGCTAGATATACAGCTACTTTCTCTTAGTTCAACAAGATGAAAGATTTGTACTAAGATTGTTTAGATAAAATATCTAAATTGTTTGCATATCTAATTATTTGCATCTTGTCCCCTGAATAACTACTACAAAGACACCAATATGCAATGTGTTAACTATTACAACTGTCCTACTAACCTGTTTTGAAAGTGTTTCATTGGTATTTTATCTTTTTCCTCAATAAAATGAATTAAAAACTTAAAAAATAAAAATAAAAAATATAAAAGGGAAGGGAAAACTAGTGAAAGGAGAGTGGGGAAAAATGAAAAAAGGAAGATAAAAAGGAAACAAAGCTTTGTAAATAAAAAAGGGAAGGAAGGTTGAAAAGAGGGAAGGGAAATGGGAAAAGAGGACAAATCAAGATATATCATGTTCTGGTGCAAATTTTCCATGATGAGTGTGATAATTGTGTGTGTCTAAATTGCAAAATTAAACACAATTAAAAAGAGAAACAAAAGAGAAAACTTGAGGTGAGAAAATAAAATGAAAGCACACAAACTGTAATAATTATATACATTGATTCTCTAACCATGGACCAATGTCTTCAGTCTTGTGCATTGTATAGCCAATAATCCTTGAAACATTTAAAGGAACACCTCTGGTTTTCTCATAGCTAGATTCTTTTTCTTTCTACTCACACTTCTCATGATTTGCACAGCTCACTTTCTACATTGGTGCAAGTAGAAACTTTACCAGAGAGTAGTTAGTTCAAATGCTTTTGAATATGGACGAATATTCTTTATATCACTTTTCCCTCTTTGAGTGGACAGTTGCATGAGAAGTATTCATTGATGCTTTGTCCTAAAGCAGAAAGTGGCTACCTTACACCATGCAGCCTTAATGTATTCTAATTTTTTTCTTGTAAATTATCTCTACATCTCCTATATCCTTTTTTATTTGCTTACATTAGATAAGGTCCTACTGTAATTAAGGAAAATAGAGAAAAAATCAGGGCAAGTTAGAATTAACTAACAGAAGACACAACTTTTGTTCTGTGTGTTTCTCTTTCAGTTATTGCAGTGGTCGAGTGAAAGCTGACCAGTTATTATTCAATTCATCATGATCTACGAAGATTACTATATTTGAAAAACAACTCAAAAACCTAAACAAAAGAATACAAAAATGTGGGGCAGCAAGGAAGGAAAAAGTGCAAAGGCTAAAGGCAAGCAGCTATAAGACAAGGAATGATGACAGTCACACTAATTTGAGCAAGAAAAATCCATTTTCTCCTGGTACCTCTGGTAGAAGTGAGATCAGAATAATATTTTGATTTTCTTTTTAATATATGGCTTCTAAAACTATGAAAGATTATATTTGTGTTGTGCAATCCAAGCAGTTTAGGATAATTTGTGACGCTCACCACAGAAAACAAGTACCATTCTACATTCAAGATCCCCACATGATCGATAGATATTCTGTACTTTAAAGTCATTGCATATTGGTGTCTTTGTAGTAGTTATTCATGGGACTCCCTCAAAGCCTTACGTTCAGCCCCTGTCATCATTAGCTGTTATTTAACCCAACACAGTTTAAACTTCTCGCCCAAACAGAATACATTTTCTACTTCTATGAATTATCTTTTCAATTTGTGTATTGATTATATAGCTAAATGGGTTTCATTTTGACTTATTGCTACATGCTTAGGACATATTTTGATCACAAAATCCAAATATCTGCTTGTTCATACCAATTCCTCTTCACTCCTCTAAGAGTTTTACATTTATTTCTGTGATGTCTTTTAAAATATTTTTCTAGATCCCATACATGCCATAAACATGATATTTTTCTTTCTTTATTTAGCTTAATTTATCTACATATTGATTCTCAGTATCACCTATTTATTAAAACTGGAATTTTTCTTCATTATTCAATATTTCTCAACTTTGTATACATAGCATATTTTATTTATTCATTAACAAGCTGATTTTGACTTGGCTACTACCACAGCTTCACTCTTGTGAGTTGTACCACAATAAATATGTATATGCAGGTATTTCCATAGTATACTGACTAATTTTTTGACTATATGTATAGATGCTTCAAAAAAGAAGATTTATTTTTAGTGTCTGAGAAACTTCCATATCATTTTCACAGTAGATGAACTAATTCACAATCCAACCAGGGTGCATAAGAGTTTATTTTGCTGCATTGTCATTAACATTAATTTTTTTTTGTTTTTATATTCTTGATGGTTGTAGACTGGAATAAGATAAACTCTGTGTAATTTTTGATTGCAACTCCTTGATATTTAACATTGCTATACATTTATGGACAATTTTTTTTATTGTATGGAAAAAATAGTTCAAAACAGGCTGTTAGGAGAGTAACAATAACACATTGTGTATTGTCTTTGTAGTAGTTATTCACAGTAAAAGTTACATCCATGAAATCTTCAAAGGTTTGTGATAATATTGTTTATAAGCAATTTGTACTTCATCCTGTGGAGATTTTTGGTGTATTTTCCTATAGGTTGATTTGTTTAACACAAATGAATAACCAAATGAAGTATCACAAAGTCATAGAAGAGTAAAGACCAAGTCCAAAATCAAAGCTTAAATTAATAAAAGAGAGATTAATTTATAATATAAATGATCAAAGAATCAAAGACACAAATCCTGGAAAAGTCAAATAAAATTGATAACCCCCTGGCTAAAATAAAAATGTGACAAATTACTCATATTGAAAAAAGTAAAAGAAAAGAGATAATACAACAGGGGCCGGGGAGATGGCTCAGTGGAATAAACGCTTCCCTGGCAAGCGCAAGGACCTGAGTTC
>NDGM011223713.1:1004-15587 GCA_002564305.1 Octomys mimax
AAAAAAAAAAAAAAGCTGGGACTGTAAAGGAAGGCACATGCATTTGTGAAGTGCAATATGCTGTGTAGGGACATGAAGAGAATTCATAGTCCTTTACGTACAGGATACTGAAGCTTCAATTAAGATTCAAAGGGTACAACAAAATTAATATTGATATTGTCCAAATGCTACCAAAATAGTCATGTGCTAATCCTTTATTTCTTTTATTTTTCTTTATTTCTAATAATTTCTGACTTTTTTAAAGTAATTGTTTGGACCTACACTCAACTTTGAAGAACTTCTTAGGTTTAATATGTCTTTAAAAGGCTTTTGTTAGACACTTAATCTACAAGGCAAGAGTGTGGAGGGTGGAACCTAAAAACAGGTGATTCAGTCATGAGCACTCTGCCTTCTGAACATTCAATGTCATTATCACAAGAATGTTATAGCAAGAGTGGACTTATTATAAACTCAATTCAGCCTCTTCTTGCTCTCTTCTGCACTTTCTCTTACTTTACACCATGGGATGATTTAATAAAAAGGCCTTTACTAGATGCAGCCACCATGCTATTGAACATTCTAGCCTCTGGAATATCAAATAAATAAATTTCTGTTGCTCATAAAATACCGACTTTCGGGCACTGTTATAGCAGCACTAAATGGGCTAAGACAGGAAACAGCACTTTCTGTGTCAAACAAATATACACTATGGATCTAAATGCTAGAAGTACTTTGGTACTCTGAAAGCAAGGGCAAAATTGCAGCCCAACTAGCTAGCAATAAGCACAAGCCACATGTCCGATTCTACTGGGTAATGAGGACTCTCAGCGCAGTGGGGAAGTCAGATAGTTGTAGCATCATGTCTGAAAGTCTTTGTGCCCTTCTCTCTGTGCCCCGCCACCCTCACATGCCAGCTGCACCTCAGAATCCATTTTTCAGTGTGTCATCTAATGAGATTGAATTAAATAAAATTTTAAGCAACAGATGATAAGGAATGGTTAATTCTATGTAGATAATGAGAGAAGACATGCAGAACATGAAACAGTCTGTTTCCATGTCTACCATATTCCTGGTGCCTACCACCACAATGGCAAGCACACTACAGGTATGTGATGGTTATTACATAAATTAATTAATAAACAGAAGGAAGGCTGCACAAGTTTATTTAAAATGTCATGCTGTTTGGTCTTTTATTTCAACCAGTAACAGAAAATGAGCCAATGTTTTTAGCTAAAGAATAAAATAAGAAGATATGTATTTTTAGGAAAATAATTCTGGTAGAAATACAAACCTGAAAAATGAAAGAGAAAGAGACTGATAACAAAAAAATATAATATAGGATTACTACAATAGCCAGATATTCAACAATGAAAATACTTAATTACAACAAACACAATGGAAAAGGCCAATGGGAAAAACAAGTCAAAAGCAATCTTTATTTGTTGAGCAAAGGAATAGACTTGGCAAGTGCTCAAGGTCTGTGTTAGTCCCATTAATCTTATGCAGTAGGTACAATAAAAGAATGAAGATATGTGTACAAGGTTAGGGATGGCACCTTCAAGGACACACTGAAGGACAAAAAGTCCCATGATGTCTAAAGATATAAGACATGTGACTGTTTTTTTTTCCATGGAACCGGGGATTGAACTCAGGCCCTTGCACTTGCCAGGGAAGTGCTTATTCTACTGAGCCATCTCCCTGGCCCCAGCCACGTGACTTTTTAAAATTTTTAAATTCAGTTTCTCGGTCACAGTGGCTATATTTCAGGGGTTCAATCACTATGTGCAGCTACTAACTATTGCAGATTTATAGGACATTTCCATCACCATGTAAATGCTATTGGAGAGTGCTGTTTTAGGCAAATGGGACTCATCCAGGAAACAGAATGTGTCTCTTGGTCAATCCCAATTATTTTTTTCTAGATGTAAACCAGAAAGCAGGAATTTCTATTTATGAGCTATCAAAGCACTTTATTTATCATTAGCAACAGGATGAATACAGAAGGCTCACTTGTTCATGGCTTCCACACCGGCTTTGGAAGAAGCACTTGGTACAACAAAACCAGATCCTGTCTCAGCATAGATTGTTGTAATGGCAAGAAATGCTGCTCCTGAAATTTTGAAGGGTTCAAGTTACTAACAGGACAACTATATTCAGGAAAACATCATTTAGAAAAATAAGGTCTGACTCAAGAGAATTAAATAAAAACCAAACCATTAAAAAAATTCTAACCCTTTATTAAAAATGATGAAAGTATCATCCAAAAATGTTGTTTTGGCTTGCTACTAATCTTGCTGTCATTAGGTATCACAGTCTGCACTAACTTGGAATTTTCTTTACCCATTGATTGAACACTGAGGTGCAACATGTCTCTGTGACACCTGTATAACTCTCCAGACAGAGTTCCCACAAACTCAATACCAACTTAGTAGTAATACATCAGAATTAAATAAAATTATGGAAGACTAGCCATGATGGCCTTCCCCTCATGTTGTATCTGCTTCACAAGACAAATGATACAACTATTTTCAGATACTGTATAGTAGGCAGAAAAGGACAGGAATCTTTGGGAGAAGGAGAATGAATAAAATGAAGCCTTGCACCACTTTTGCTTTCTTTTGGCCTAAACATCCTACATAGATTGTAACATAACAGGAATCCAAGCAGAGAATTATGCTGAGTTAGGGGCCAGGGATTTAATCTTTGCAGAGGCTAAAGAAACTGAGCTGCTTGAGAAAGTGTCAACCCAAGGAGAAAGGTACACCAGGACAACCTCTGTTGGCCTCCACAGGTCTCCTCGAGGCTGGCCACTTAACAAGCCATCTATTTTAAGGTGAAATTCAATTTCTACAAAGCTACAAGATAAACAACCTCAAGGTTCCATGTACACAGGAATTCACAGTAACTTCACTGAATATACAGAGGTTTTCTACTGAAAGCTCAAAAAAGACATGCCTTAGTAGAAGAGGTAAATTAGCATAACATTAGGCCCTATGGCCACCTAAATGAATCTTAAAAATGAGACTTAAAGCGATTTAAGAAATGAATAAAACAAAACTCAACACATTTCAAAGGAAAATTTAAAACTCATGCACCCATAATAGCATTTACTTTCTGTGTGTAATCAACAATTACAATGCATAAAAACTTAGAACCAGGAAAAAATAATAGGAAGCATCTCAGAAATGACTGTAAAGATAAAATTAGCAGATGAAGGGCTTTAAGATGTCATTATATGTGAAAAGAGCTCAACGAAAAGATAAATACAAGAAAATATACAATTATAATTATAAGCAAAATTTATAAAGCAGAAATATGCGTTATTTGAAAATTTTAAAAGTAAATGAATAAGCTTATGTGCAGAAGAAAAGATCTATAAGCTTAAAGACAGCAATACAAACTAAAATGAAGAACAGAGAGGGAAAAAGTTGGGAGGATAGACAGAACAAAATCTCAAGGACCTGTGGAATAATAGTTAGAATATACAAAGAGAGAGTCCTATAAGAAAAAAAGTACTTGAGAAATAAAAGACTGAAGAAAAAACCCTCCAAATTTGGCAAAAATAATAATTATGGAGCACTAAACAAATACCAAGTAGGACAATGGTGGTGGTGGTGGGGACATTAGAGCATATTTTAATCAATGACTTCAAACTAGTGATAAAGAATCGTAATAGCAACAAGAAGGAGGAGGAAGAAACTATATAAATGAAAGGGCACAAATAAAAATGGTCGCTGATTTCGCACCAGAAGCAGTGTATGCTTGAAGACAATGGAATCTTTAAAATGCTGAAATAAAAAAGTTGTTGACTGTAAATTGTAGGTCAGCAAAAACATCCTTCAAAAATAAAGTTGACAAGAAGGAGAAGAGGAAGTAAAAATAATTAAGATGTGATAGGGATATGTACCAATTCCCCAATGAATGTAATTATTAGGTGTCTCAAACATATACTAATAAAACAAAAGAACTCAGAAAAAATGAGGTTGCTTTTTTCTAATATTCAAATGCTAGGAAAAATCATTTCTATTAGACTTGCCCTACAAAAAAATTTAAAGTTAATACCTTAGGCTAAATAAAATGATATTAGACAGAAACTGTGAATATGAGAAGGCATGATCAATATCAGAAACAGTAAATATGTAAGTAAAGGAAAAAATATTTTTGTGCTTAAATTTCTGCCTTAAAAATCTCTGCATATAGGTATACTAAAAAATGGTATTGCTTCTGTAAAAACCAAGAGAGCCTGGAGCACAATAAAAACCTTCAAATTAACTGGATGAATCAGAGATTAGAAGTGTGATCTTCACCTCATGAGAAATCAGTGATTTTCTATTTCTTATTCAAATATAAAAACAGATAAGAAAATAAATTTAGTATGTGCAGAAGAATCAAAATACATTTATATACAAAACATAGTTTACAAAAATATATTTTATAAAAATACAAAGAGTACAAAAATATATTTTGAGCAACATTCACATTGCTTTTTTTTCTCTGTACATATTTAGTTTGTCTTTCTCTCAACAGTTTTGAGACTAGAGACACATCTCAGTATACCCTGGAGAACACAGGGATGGAAGAGGGGACAGGCATGCCCTTTGGAGAATGTGAGAAATAATGATTACCTTAGATCTTCTAGTCTCACCTCATGTATCAAACTCAGCCTCTCAGATCCTTGAAAACTACTTTATTTCCAAAATGTTATTCTGAAAGAGGAGGGACACAGAACATTTGTGGGCCCCATGACAGGACCGAGTGCTAACTGCTTCATTCTGGCAACAAAAGTATAACGATTACTACTTACACAAAGAAAATGCTCCAATTGAAAGTTCACTGTCTTCCCAGGAAGATTAAACTGGTATGTTTTTCCAGACATAAGGTAGGTGTTAGGCCATTTACAATATAATGAGAAGCTGAAAAATGAAACTTACTACACTCTTTTATATCTCTGTTTAATTTACAGCCTAGAAAATATGGATAGTCTACTGCTTAGGACAAAATACTGCTCTTTTTATTTTCCCCATATGGAAATAGGTGGTAAACATTTAAAATTTTACTATTCTAATAAAAATGAATACTGCAAAATGAAACAATTAGCAGCTAGACTGCAAAAAACAATCATGCTAAAAATGCAAACTAAAGAACTGCCAGAGTCTCAAGTTTAGTCACAGCTATATTTTTCTTTATGTGGAAGAGTCAATTATTTCAAGTAAAATAATTGCCCATGGAAGAGTCTTGTTAGTAAGCTACTGACAGTCCAGAACAAACAATAAAAATTAATTTATGCTAATTAGTGAGGTCAAAACAATACAGTAAGGGAGTAATGAATGAAATAAATACTACGCTATAAAAGCCAATACATAGAACAATGACACATACCAGAGAACACACAAATAAATCCAAATATTTACAGTCAGCTGATTTGGTACCAAAAGCATACAATGGAGAAAGGTCAGTTTCTGCTGGAGAGACTGGCTATCAATATATAGAAGAGGGAAGTAAGAGCCATATCTCACCATCTACAAAATCACTCAAAATGAATCAAAGAGCTAGGCAGAAGATCAGAAATTATGAAACAACCAGAAGAAAACGTTTTAAAAAGTCAATAAATTTGCAAGAGTAAAGATTTTTTGGATAGGAATTCTAAAACATAAGCAACAACAGCAAAAACAAACAAATGAAATTAGATTAAAATAAGAAACTTCTGCACAACAAAGAAAACAAAAGAGGAAAAAAGACACTCTGTAGAATGGGAGAACATATTTGCAAACAATTCTTCCAAGAGGGATTATAATCCAGAATGTACAAGAATGTGAAAAAAGTCAAAAGCAAAATCAAACAATCCTGTCTAGAAATGGGCAAGTGATCTGTTTTCCCTTAACAAGCATGTAGTGACCTTCTTTATCTCTTTGAATGATTTTTGGTTTGAAGTTGATATTGTCAGCAACCAGAATAGCTACCCCTGCTTTCTCTGTGGCACAGAGGATTGTTCTCTATCCTTTGACTTTTAGTCTGTGAATTAACTTTTGAGTTAAATGTGTCTCTTTTATGCAGTATATTGTTGGATTTTGTTTCTTAATCTACTCTGCTAGTTAATTTCTTCTAATTGGTGAATTGAGGCCATTTACCTTAATGGCTATAACCGATATATATAGGCTTATATTTGTTGGGTTATGTTCCTGTTATAGGTTCCATACTTTTTCCCGTTTTCAAATTACTTACTCTGTTTGGTGCTTTCTTTCTGTTGTTCTTGAAACTGTGATCACATTTGTCTCTTTCCAGAATATCTGTCAGTACTCTTTGTAGGGTTGTTTTGGTTGTCATGAATTTCTCCTATTGTTGTTTGTTACAGAATGATCTTATTTCACCATTGATTTGATAGACAGTTTTGCAGGATATCTCAATCTGCATGGGAAGTTTTCTTTCAGGACATGAAATACTCCACTCCAATTTATTCTTGATTTGATGGTATGTGCTGAAAACTATGTCATGATTTGGATGGGTTTTCAATTATAAGTGATGTTTTATCTCTCTAGCAGCTTTTAATATTCTATTCTGCTGTGAATTTCTGATATCTTTATTATTATTTGTCTAGGTATAGATTTATTTTTTATTATGGCTGTTTAGAGTTCTATATGCCTCACTTCTCTGTATGTCAGGTTCTCTTCTCATGTTTGGAAAATTTTCTGTTAGTACTTCTACAAATAGTCTTTTTATGTCATTTGTGCTGTCTTCCCCGCTACTCCACTGATATTTATTACCCTTATATTATTTTTCTTGCATCGTTTTGTAGCAGCTGAATTGTTGTTTCCTGGTTCCTTGTTAGTTTTAAGAGACCTTTCCTTTCCTGTTCATCAGCTGCACCGCTCTCTTCTAGGTCTGAAAGTCTATCATCATCAGTTTCATTCAGACAGTTTTGCCAGCTTTCAATGGAGTTCTTAATTTCCTGGATATGTGTTTTAATCTGTTTCATGCATTCTAATTCTTTCCTATTCTGTTCATTCAGTGTTTCTATCAGTTTTCTATTCTCCTCTATTTTTCTATCCGTGTTTTCGTTAGCTGTGTTGAGCAATTCTTTCATGATTTTTCTCATTTCTTTTTTTGACCTGAGAGATTATTTCTGACCTTATTTCTTATATAGTCTTCTGGACTTGTTTCTTTATTTCAGTTAGAATTATTTCAGAGATTTCAGGTGGTGATTTCCAAGTTCTTGGACATCTTTATCTCCTATATTTGCTTTGGGTGGCTAGAGGATTGAGATTGGCATTTTCTCTGCATTTTGGCATTTTTGAAGCTCCCAGTAAGCACGCAGAGTCCGCGGGCCACCCAGAGTCTGCCCAAGTTCTGAAATGGCTCCAGGGAAGTTTCATGACTGTTTGTTCTGGGCCCACAGATTGCAGCTATATCCCTCAGGCCACTCAGAGTTTTAAGTTCTTAAAAGTTTGGAACAGCACCAGCAGAAGCTCCACACCTGCACACAGGGGGCTAAGGAAAAACAGAGCTTACCAGAGTCACACAGGCTGTCCAGAGTCTGGCCAAACTTCTTAAATTTACAAATCAATAATAAAAAGGCAATAAAATAATGGTCCAATAAAAATAACCAATAAAAATGGTCTAAAGACCTAATTAGAAACTAAAAAGTGAATAGAAAGTAGCAAGAAAGAACTTCTGAGGAACTTCAGTCCTGGTTTTTTGTTGTTGCTGTTGTTTTTTTTTTTTAATGTATTTGGTACAGGGTCTCACTACACAGCTCAGACTCATAGTGATCCTTCTGTTTTCAGCCTCCCAGCACTGAAATACAGGCATGCGCCACCACACCCAGTTTCAGTGGCTGCTCAGAGAACTCAAGGGCATTGCTGGCATGACATGTGTTCTGGGGATCTACCTTTAGTCCCTGCACTTGCCTAAGCAGGCACTTAGACCACTGATATACCTTGCCAGCTATTTTGGTCCTGATTTTATAAGTATATCATAACATCAGTTTGTGCACATAAAAGATCTGTACATTTTGACTTGTAAATTCTACTGTGATTTTTAGCAAACTAAAAGTATGTTGCCATATGTAAGTTTTATTACAAATTGATTCATGCTTTTTGTAACATCTCTGTATTTAAACTTGCAACACTTTTCCATACAACTAGACAAAATTACTTTATAATTATAAAACACTTTGTTATGATCTAAATGAATATTTATTTCTCACCAACATTCATATGTTGAAACTCTAATTCCCAATATGATGGTCTTTGGAGATGAGATTTTTAGAAGGAAATGAGACTTGAGAATCGAACCCCCATTCCAGTAATGCCCTCACAAAAAGAGTAAGGGATATGAAGTCTAGGAAAAGAGATGTAAGGACATAAACAGGTAGAAAGCCTTCCTCAAGAAAGGGATCATGCTAACATGCTGATCATAGACTACCAGCCTCCAGAACCATGAGAAATGTTTGAATTTTAACTGACACAGTCTATGATGATTTGTTACAACAGGCAAAACTAAGATAATTATCAATCCTGCTACAACAAAATAATTCTTACAGTGTGTTCTAAAATCACTTCGTATGGTGTTCAAAAGGTACCTGCTATTTCTAGTAATTTAGGATCTGACAAGATTCAATGTTATACCCGTATTCTTTGTGATTAGGCCCTTAAATCCTCACATGAGTCTCTTTGTCTTCCTGGGTCTATAATTCAATGAATACAAGGTTCTCTTTCCATACTATTCACTAACTTTTTCAAAGCTATATATTTCATTCTATTGAAAATGGATCTTAGCATATTTTTAAATCATTTCCCCTCCAAATAAAAATAAATCATGTATTTACTAACCTGTGTAGCTATAAGTACACACTCAATTAAGGCTTTTAGAATTTTTCTACATCTTTCATTTGTTCAGAACTGTAAATCTGGCATCAATTCTGCTTGCTCCTCTAAATCTAGCTTTTTTGCCCTTTACTGTGCCACAGTGCTCCTAATTCTCTGTCATCTGCTGTCCCCTAAGTGTATGTTGTCACCAATTCCTGCCCCAGAAAGTGAGCTTTCATCAGATAGTTGCTGGTGTCCTACCCTTTGTCATCTGACTGTCCCTGTTATATTTCTTGACAGAATTCCTAGATTCTAGACCACTAATGTATTTCTAAGAACTACTGTACATTGCTCCCTGAAATAACTTCCAGGGTCATGTAAGTTACACACTTGGGAGATCATTAATGAGATCCTTTATCATTGATCAAGTGCCACAACAAAGCTTTTAGCACTGTATTCTCCTTAGCCTTGGGGACAAGTTCTCCAAACTGTCAGATTACTGCATCAATAATTGATAGGAACCTTAGAAGAATAAAAACTGGCTTCCATATTTTAAAAAGTCTTACCTAATATATGTTTGATGAAATCCTTAGAATTTTAATTCAATGTGATGAATAAAAATATATCAAAGTCTATGTGAAAATGAAAAAATAATAATGAGAGAGAGTCTGACAAGTCTCAGGGTCACAGAGATGGACAAAGAAAGATGACAGAGCAAGAAGAGACAAAGTAATGAAAGAGAAAAAGGTAAACAAAAGCAAAAAAAATAGGAACCAAAACTGAAGAGCTCACAAAGACAAAAAGACAAAGAAATGGAGAATGAGCGAGAATTGGCAAAAGAGGAAATCACATAGAGGCAGAGAGAAATGACCTACAAAAACCAATCACAGAAGTTAATTAACTCTTCCTTATCTCCCCCAATTTTATTTTAAAGAGAGAAGAAAAACTTATAAAAATGATACAGCATTTCCAAACAAGATAATGGGAAATTAACAATGCTTATTGTATTGTATATTTACCCTCAAAGTAGTTATTTAGATTACCAGAAATAGGCATGCAGAACAGATCAAACAACAGAAACACTGTTCTTTTCAAAGAACAAATAGATCCTCTACCACTGTAGAAGGCTGGCGGTCCCAGGACAGCGATCGGGATCTGGTGAGCTCTACTATGCCCCCCAGCAACACTGTCTGATCCTTGTGGAAGTTGTAAAGCTTCTGCCTGCCCTCATCATCCTCAGAACCTTCTTGAGTTGCAGTATACCTCCCTCAGTGGGGCAGAAGTCACACTGAACTCCACACAGGAGGAGCTTTGGTGAGCCTACCCAGCCCTCCTATCAATTGCCATGGGAGCCTTGCTCACCTGCACGCCATACCCCTACCATCACTGCCGAATCTGGGGGAACATTGGGAGCTTCAAAAATGTCAAAAAGAAGGAGAAAAAGGCAATCTAAGACATCAGCCAACTCAGAACAAGTCCCAGAGACAAGGTCAGAGAACTTGGAGGTCACACAATTGAACTTTCAGAAATGATAGCAACTGAAGTAAGAAACAACTCTATCAGGGAATAGAAGAAATCAGATCACAAATACTCTCTGGTGAAAAAAGAAACGACAAAATCATGAAACAACTGCTCAGTACAGAAGAAGACATTTTTAAAAATTTGTTATAACTTTTTGTTTTGGTTTTGTTTTGTTTTAAACCAATTTTACACATTTATATCTGGTAACCTAAACAACTAATTTGAAGATGACATCATACAATACAGCAACCATTGTTGACTTGCTATTACTTTGTTTAGTGAAATTTTGTATTGTTTCCAATGGTGTTTATTTTTATTACTATTCTGTATTATTTTAAAAAATAATTTTTAAAAAAGACCAAGAGGATCATAGAAAAATGATGGAAACATTGAACATACAATTCAGGAAAAAACTAGAATACACGAAACATATTCAAACAGATATCCAAAAAATTAAACATTCCACTGAAAGCTGGCCAAACCACTTGAACAAAATTGATGATAGACTTTCAGACCTTGAGATAGCATTGAAACTAGCGAACATGAAAGGAAAAAAAATCTCTTAAAAATAACAAAGAGCCAGGAAACAACAATGCAACAGCTGCAAGAAAATATTACTAACAGGCTAAAGCACCTGCTTAAGGCAGACTGCAGCAGCTAGGGTTCAACTCCCAGTGGGTTATGTCAGCCCAGCCCCTGGGGCGAGCTGAGATGGCAATTGAGACTGGGCATGGTGGCATGTGCCTGTAATCCCAGCACTTGGCAGGCTGAAAACAGGAGAATCACTACGAGTCCAATCTATGTAGTGAGACACTGAAGACCTTGTAGGCCCTGTCTTAAATACAGAAGAAAAGAAAAAGAAAATACTACTAACAAGTATCAACAAAACAGCAAGAGTCAACACAAATGACATAAAAAGACTACTTGCAGAAGTAGTAGCAGAAAATTTCCCAAGCACAGAAAAATAATCTGACATAAAGTTAAGTGAGGCATACAGAACTCCACACATCTTTAATTAAAATAAATCTATATCCAGACACATAATAATAAAGATCACAGAAACTGAACAAAAGTACAGAATATTAAAAGCTATTAGAGGAAAAAAGCAGATCACCTATAATATAAAGTCCATCAGAATCACAGAAGATTTCTTAACAGACCACCAAATCAAGAAGAGCTTGGAGGGGAGTATTTCAGGTCCTAAAGAAAACAACTTCCAACCCAGACTGGGGTACCCTAAAAAATTATCTAACAAATTTCATTTAGAGATTAGATACTTCCATGACAACTACAAAGAGTACTGACTGATATTTTAGAAAGAGACAAAAATGACCACAACTTCAAGAACAACAGAGAAGAACCACCAAGCAGAGTAAGCACCTATCAGAGGGGAAATGTAGAGATCCTACAGGAAAACAACATGACAAAGATAAGCCAATATAAATCAGTCATAACTATCAAAGTAATGGCCTCAATTCACAAACCAAAAGAAGCAGACTGGCCGATGGATCAAGAAACAAAATCCAACAATATGCTTTATACAAGAAGCACATTTAGCTCAAAAAGAAATTCATACATTGAACGTCAAATGATGTAAAATAATATTCCATTTGACAAGAGTCCAGAAAAAAATCAGGAGTAGCTATTGTGAACTTCAAACCAAGAGTGATTAAAATATTTTTTAAAAAAGATTACTACATACTTGTTATAGAAGAACTGTAAGGGGAAGGAATAACAATCATATATGTAACCAATATAGGAGCATCCAACTATATAAGACAAATTTTAACAGACATGAAAAATTAAATGAGCAATAACACAATTGTAATGGGGACATTAACAATTCCCTGCTACAAAGAGATAGATCAACTAGGCAAAAAACATCAGCAAAGAAATAACAGAAATAAACCAAACTAAACTGTTGTGAAGAAACAGACTTAGTATACCTTTACAGAATGTTCCAACCAAAAAATTCAGAATATACATTCTTCTCAGCTGGACAATGGATATTATCAAAAATATACCATATACTAGCACCTAGAACATACTTAATTAAAAGCAAAAGAACTGAAATTATCCCATGCATATTATCTGACCATAGTGGAATAAAACCAGAAATTATTGACAAAAGAAACATGGACTGGGGAAATAACTCTGCAGTGTAAGCACATGCCTGGCAAGGACCCAGGTTTGGCCCTTGGTATCGCAAGCTGTGCCAGCCCCTAGAACCTTGGGCCCATCACGCCAGCCTCTGAAACCAGGCTTGGTGGTGATGCCTGTACTCCCAGCACTAAGGAGGCTGAGACAGGAGGATCATTACACGTCTGAGCTGCATAGCGAGACCTCGTACCAAATAAATACATAAAAGTTTTTTTAAAAAAACAAAGGAAGAAAGAAACAACAACAAAAACCCCTATAAACACATGTAAATTAATACAATCCTGAGCAATCAATAGTTCACAGATGAAATTAAAGAAGAAATTAAATAATTATGTACAATCAAACAAAATGCTGATACAACTTACCGGAACCTGTGAGATGCAATAAACGCTGTCTTAAGAGCCAAATTTATAGCAGTTAATTCTTGCATCAAGAAAACAGAACAAGCCCAAATAAACAATCTTATGATGCACCTCAAGCTTGAGAAAAAGAATAGCAAGTCAAGCCCAAAGCCCAAAGAAGGCAGAAAATTATAAAACTCAGAGCAGAAATAAATGCAGTGGAGAAGAAGGCAATATGAAGAATTAATAAATCAAAGAGTTGGTTCCTTAAAAGAACAAATAAAATTGATTAAATCACCAGACCACCTTCTCAAAAAAAGAAAATAAAAATTTGAAATACATGCAATAAGAAATACAAATGATAAAATCACTGCAGACTCTATAGAAATTAAGAAGATCATCAATACTTACTTCCAAAATCTTTACTATCACAGGGTGGAAAACACAGGAGAAATAGCAGACTCCTAGATACACATAAATTATCAGAGTTAAATGAAAAAGTTAGAAAAATTCTGAATAACCCAATAACAGTCAATGAAATTGAAAATATAATCCAAATCCTATCAACAAAGAAAATCCCAAGTCCTGATAGGTTCACAGCTGAATTTTACATGAAATTTAGAAAAGATTAAATTCCAACTCTTTTCAAACTCTTCAATGAAAGTGAAAGGGAGGCAATTCTCCCAAACTCATTCCTGGAGGCAAGTATTACTCTGATACCAAAACCAGAGAAAGAGCCAACCAAAAAAGAGAACTACAAGCCAACCTTCTTAATAAACATAGATGCAAAAATCCTCAATAAAATACTAGCAAACACAACCAGGAATATAGCTAAGAAGCATAAGTGCCTGCCTGGCAAGCACAAGACCTTGAGTTCAATCCCTTGTACTACCAAAAAATTAAAAAATAAAAACAAAAGCAAACAGAATGCATCAAATCATCAAGAAGACTGTATACCATGACCAAGTAGGATTCATCCTAGGAATGCAAAGATGGTTCAATATATGCAAAACCATAAATGTAATACACCATATCAACAGAGCCAAAGTAAAAAAAATATATGATCATCCCAATAGATGCAGAAAAAGCTTTAGACAAAATACAATACTCATTCATAATAAAAAATACTACAGAAAATCAGAATACATGATCTTTACCTCAAACTGATAAAAGCTATCTATGACAAACTGTCAGCCAACATCATACTAAATGGACAAAAACTGAAAGCTCTCACTTCAAAATCAGGAACAAGACAAGTATGTCCAATGTCTCTACTCCTATCCGATATGGTTCTGGAAACAGCCAGAGAAATTAGACAAGAGGAATAAAAGCAATAAGGACTGGAAAAGAAAGAACAGTGTGAAAATGGCCATAATCCCAAAATCATCATACAGATATAATGCCATCCCAATCAAAATGACTCTAGTACACCTCACAAATCTAGAAAGAAAAAATTCCTAAAATTCCCGTGAAACAGAAGAGACTTAGAATAGCAAAAGCAATCTTGGGCAACAAAGGAAAAGGAGAAGGCATCACCACCCCTGACTTGAAATTATATTGCAAAGGTATGGTATAAAATCAGCATGGAAGTGCTGGCCAAATAGACAGCAGATTAAAGCACCTGTTTAGGTAGACACAAGGGCTAGGAGTTCAATCACCTGGCCTACCGGGGTGAGCTGAGACCGTGATTGAGACTGGACATGGTGGCATGTGCCTGTAATTGCAGCACTTGGGAGGCTGTAAACAGGAGGATCACTACGAGTGTCTGATCTATGCAG